>JAWNGG020000264.1:0-304893 GCA_036937485.2 Tetragonisca angustula
TAATGGAAAAATAGATAAATCTACACAGCATGCAAATCAAATTCTCTTTGCGTCAGGGTTGTCAGAAACATAGAATTAGGAAGAGATATTAATGATATAAGTTAATTTAATCTCTTTATATTTAAGGATGAAATATCTCTCTACACCTTATTTTATCATGCTTTGAATTATTTCATGTGCTACAAAAAAAAGTCATTTATTTATGACAGCAAAACGTTTTCTCCATCATTAATTCATATCGACAGATATGAGATGTGATATACGATTTCACTTTTATTCAAATTGCTTATTCAAGAATATCCGAGACATCTCGAGTTTTTATAAAAGAAATACAAAATATTCTGTCGTTTTCAATTCTGTAAATGTGAAAGAAATATAAACTTCCATAGTTTAACTATCATTGAACATTGAATCACTTATTGAAGATATTAATCAACTGCTATCAAATTACATTGTAACTTACTTATTTCAAATTTTAATTTACATCTACTTTTCACCTGCAATTATCAAGATACACATGCAAATAACTAGATAGTCGTGGAATGTAGTTAATATTAGTAATTAAAACTTACGAGACAACTAAACAATCGAACATGCAATGCCAAGGAAATTCTCTTACCTGTTATTTCCACATGAAAGTGCAAAGAGTAAAGTACTACTGACGATGTCACATACTGCTCATATGAAATGTGTAAAGCATTTATACCATTCCACTACCATTACTACCATCATCCCCACCAGAGTAATATCATCTGTACCAGCAATAGTAAACAAATTTGTGCATTGTATTATGTAGATAGATAGATCTTTATTGATTTCCCAAAGGATTACACTTTCCTCTCCATTTCATCGTCCATACATTTTTCTTATAAAATAAAACACAATATAATAAAATATTTAAACAAAATAAAACAAAACAAAACAAAATAAATAAAATAAAATAAAATGAAATAAAATAAAATAAAATGAAATAAAATAAAATAAAAGATCATGATAAAATCAACATAACAAACCAAAACATCATCATAATAACCGCCTATCACCGCCTATTACGTTGGAATTACTCTTATACATAATTATAATCCTTTCCTTTTCCAACAACCTCTCTTAGGTCTCACTCCCTGTACCACTATCACACCTTGTTCCTGTGTCCATTGCCTCTTCGCCAGTTTCTTAGTTTCCTTCTAATCTGCGCTTCCCTTCTCCACATTCCTCGCTCCACCCGTCCAGTCCTCTTCCTTCCTCCCTCCTACTGTCCTTCTGAAGTTATCGTCACTCATTCATGCTGATTGTCATTTTTTATTGAAATTTTCATTTCTTTGACTTCAAGATCATCCGAAGGTCATGGAATACTAAGTCGTTGAATTTGTCTAGATACGAGGTACAATCCTATTAAGTCAAAAATATAAAGTGCCATATAAACAAACGAAGGTGGCCTTGACAATTATCGAAAAAAAATTTTTTTTAAATTTTCTTTTTATTGCACCGTACGGCCAATTGGAAACTAATCAACTTTTGTTTAAAACATTTTTTTGTCAGATTATCGCAAGTTCTTGAAAATCGTGAAAAGTCGTCACGTGGGGAACATCCTGTACATATTGTTAAGTCCAAGTAATTGCGTTGTATCTGCATATACATACATCTGCTGAGCTTAATTATTAAACAATGTAATTAATATATGCGTATTTTTGTAACTGTGATTAATGTTTATATAAACATGATGTTTATATTAAATTATATTAATATTATGAACATTATAACCATAAAACGTTAAACTTAAGATTTATCAATTTAAAATTAACATTAACATTATTAAACTGATTCGAAACATTATTAATACTAAATTACATAAAGTAAATGTATTGTTTAATTTTCGTTGATCGGTAATGAAGCAGATTCTCTTATAAATGCTATTGATAACCATTCGATTAATAATGAATTCGTCACGCTATCAACTATCTTTAGGTTTAGGTTAGGTATAGTACAAGTCAGAAAAAAATATATGTATTTTTACGTCAAGAAGCAACCGCGTAAAAAATCTATCTTTTCTAGTGAAATTGTAAAATATAACTCTTTCTCCCATCCCTTGATCTGCAAAAATATAATTTGCACCACGTAACCTTTGTACAAAATTCGTAAATACATTGGTCGATTGTGCGAGATATATATAAAGTAAAAATATATTCCGTAGATATGTTTGTATTTCTTATTAAATCTTCACGAAATATTAATGATTAAATAAATAACGATAAAGTTTCGTTGATATCATAATATTGATTCTTCTAAAGTCATTTATAGAAGAAAATTTCTAATAATATTTTAATTATCGTAATTTTTAACCAATGAATTATAGAATTTATGTTATTTGTCATAATCAATGTACTGCATAGTTATAATAAAATTGTTAAAAATTAAACATAAATTTGAAAATCTATTAAAAGCAAATGAGGGAATATAATAATTTTAATACTTAAACAATTTTAATACTTAATACTATAATCTAAATCATTTATACATGAAACCATGTATTAATAATTCGAAAATTTTAATTTACTATATATTGAAAAAAGTTGTGATGAATCCGTAAAATATGGACAGATTTCTTTCTGATATGCAGTAGAATGATTTCGGTTAGTTATTAGCTACACATTTCGATATCAAAAGATTCATAATCCCTGCAATGGGTCTCAAATAACATTTCTGCACATTTGCCAGTTTCTCAACTAACCATCGTAAATGAGGTATATGTATGCAATGGAGGGGATAGCATTAGCGATCAGGAAAGTAGAACGAGTCCGCCAGTTAGCCAGCTCAATTTTGGATACTGATCTCTCGTATCTGAATCTTTAAGCAAAGACGAGGTATACGTGTTTATGAGTGTCTGTAGCTGAAGATGTACAATTGACAACATTGTAACGGTTATCATTTTCCTTACTCAACTTGTACCATTGTGTATGACGTAGTTCTCCAATTCACCGTTGTTTAAGCATAGAATGCGCTAAAAGACCAATGAGTGATCCTGGTCGGTATTTCAGATCTTGAAACACGAAATATAATATCCGGTCTATCCTACTAGTCGATGCTATGAGTCAATGCTGCGGCTGAAACCTTCCTCCGATCACGACGAGAAAAGAGGCACAGAACCTGTTCATAAGAAATTGCATCCTGACGTTAGCTGCAGAAACTCAAGCGCACAGCTAGATGGGCTGCTACAACCGCTCGAGGCCTGTGTATATAGATTTCCTCTGTTTCTTATGGCCAGCATCAGCTATCATGCTACAATAAACAACTCTCTGACACTCAAGTCCGGAAGGAGTTAGAAAATGGATTACAGACGATACTGTGTGCTGGCGAAAAAGATATTACATAAATTTTAGAGGTTTGAACCGGCAAGAGGCACTACTTTCCGCTCTCTCACCGGATGATCAGCACATCTATGAAGATTTTCTCACTGTTATAAATTTAGGTTATTAGACAAGTTTAGTGTAAAATAAAACGCACAGGCAACTCGCGTATACAATGTACAATAAACTAAGTAAGAAGAAAAGATACAAGGATAAACTTGCGACGACAATGTAAAGTGCTCTTGGCGACTCTCGGTTTTCGACTGACTAAAAAACTCAAAATGAAAGATGGCCCTTGTTGGCACCATCCTTTACTCCACTACAAAACACTACAAAACAGCCCTGAAAATACATAAACAAAAACGCATCGGCCGTCGATGCTCAGTACGTCTGACATTATTGTTGCGTTCCAACACCCTTCCTCAACGATGATCGCTTTAATTATGTTAATTCAACTCTGTGAGTAAACCACACCTCTCAACAAAGTATTTTAATTTTACTTTACCCAGATGTCCGTAACCATTTGATCTGTAGAACAGTATTCGTAATTTATTATTTATTCCCTGATTCTGCATGTCTTTAATGAAATTTCTTTTAATGAAATTTTGTATCTATATGCTTAGTTCGATTATTAAACTTGCTGTTACATATAAGTGTTAAACAACTTTGATTGTCCTCATAAATGACTGTGTTCTGACATCGATGTTTCTCACCAAAATCTTCAAGCAAACGACGCAGCCATAATGCTTCTTGCGTTGATTCCGCGAGTGCTACGTATTCAGCTTCAGTGGAGGATAACGAAACACAAGACTGTTTCCTGCATGCCCAGCTTATTGATGCCCCAAAGAGTTGAAATGTGTATCCGCTGTTCGATTTTCGGTCGATTTTATCTTGAACCCAATCAGCATCAGCAAAGCTGATTAATTTCTTGTTACCGTCTGGTCGATCAATTTTTAGTTGTTATCCTTTCGTTCCTTTCAAATATCGGACGACTCTCTTTAGCTCTGTTCAGTCATGTGCTGTAGGCTTTCTATTGTATTGGTTTATCAAGATTGTTACACTTGCTGCAATGTTCGGCCTTGAATTCACAGCTATGTACAACAAAGTCTGAATCATTTGCTGCTTATCATTTTCTGCCATTATTGTTTCATCTTCTCCGTATTTAAAGTAGCCTTGATCCAGCGGTGCGCTAGCGATTTTTGAGTCCTGTAAATTGAATCTGTGCAAAATCTTCTCTATATATCTGTCCTGATTTATGCAATAAAATCCGTTTTCATCTCTTCTTATTTCTATTTCTAAATAGTGTTTTAATATTCCGAAATCCTTAAGGTGAAAATGTTCCTTTAGAGAATTGGCTATCGTATGTTTATTTATATTTTTTGAGGCGATTAAAATGTCGTCTACATATGCAATGATGTACATATATCGATTCTCCCTTATCATTTTTTGTATACAGGCATGGATCTGCTTGATTTTGTACAAAATTTTACTTTTTTAATAAAGTGCTTAACTAATTACTCCAAATTTTTGTGGCTTGTTTTAAACTATAAATGCCTTTATTTAATTTGCAGACGTAATTGTCCTTACCTGGTACTGTATACTCCCCCTGTTGCCTCATATACATGTCTTCTGTAAACCTCCCATTAAGAAACGCCGTCTTCGCATCAAAGTGCTCTATTGACATCTGGTTTTGACCTGCTACAGCCAGAAATGTCCTAAAGGTCGCTTGCCGTACAACAGGTGCAAAGACCTTATCATAATCTATTCCGTATATTTTGGAGAAACCACGTGCCATGAGACTTGCTTTATGTCTTTCAATAGTCTAGTACGTATCACTTTAAACACGTCCCCATTTTCGGCTCAAGCACCATTTTTTTGTAAGGAAGCAATCTCCTCGTCCGTGGCTTTCTTCCACTGGTCTTTATCGGGTGCTGATAATGCTTGTTTTAGACTCCTCGGTTCACTTTCTTTAATTGTAATTTTTTTTAAATATTTTTTTCGATTTTTCGAAACAATTTAAATAGACGGTAGCTTCTAGTCTAGTCTACTTGAATTTATTTCATTCAATTCATATCTGACCTTAACATCAAACAAATATCAAAAACATCAAATAATTTGACATCAAATGAATAAATAAAGCAAGTAAAGTCAGTTTGAAAATCAATGCAGGTGCTATATTGTTGCGAAAATAGAATTTAGTATCGCGTTCGATGGTGATAAGGATGTCAAGTATTTTGGAATGAAGGACAAACTGTAAACCCAAAGATGTTTAGAAGTGAATTTGAAATCCAACAGAAAAACTTAGAGTAGAAGATTGAAACAACAGTGTATTATAATTAAAAAGGATGAAAAGTTCGATCTTGATTGTTTGGAATTAATTGATGTGTGTTTCGTATTTTTCTGAGTTTTGTTTGATTTTGACGTGATACGTTTGAGATAGACAATTGCTGTCTGAAATATGATTCTTCAATCGACATCATCATGTATATTTTACAATTGTCTTCCACGCTTGTAGTACATTTACTGGAGGACATGTCTGAACAGATAAGAGGAGTCTGACTTTTCCAGAATGATTACAATCTTCAGGCTGTAGAGCGATTAAACTTATACCATGGTTCCCAAATAGTCTTTCGAAAATAGTCAGAGTTCACATGTTCCCGACTATTTAAGGCGACATTTTTCTGTTTCTTTGCTTGCCAATCTGTTTCATACTAATATGCCTATAAATGCTAGTCAGTCGTTTTAAATATTGAATGGATAATTGATCAAAGGATTGACGATGACTCTCAGAGCTAATCCATTTTCCAAGTCGTCGATCAGTTACAAATCCAGTAACTACATCGTCAAAAACCACGAAAACGCGAACGATTCATGGGTGACCGCTAATCGCTGTGACAAACAATATGTATTACATCAAATGCAGGCATTCACACGATAAGTGATCACTCTATCAGATCAGATTAGGAAGAGCTGTAATCGCTGTGCTTTTAATTTCTTATCAACCAGATCGTGAGTAGCTCAATAAATTTCTTTAAGGGGTCAGGAGAGTTTGAAATTTTCAAAAAATCGATTTTTTTTTGTTTTCCTTTTTATTTTGTTTTATAGATCCTAGCCTTTAAAATGACTTATTTTGGGGTATAATAATAAATCCGCGGATACAGAATAATTGAATTTGTATCACTGTTTGCAACTTTAAGCAGTATTATAAAGTGTAAATCGTGTGATTCAAATATTACATTTGGTGAATCGAATATTAGGAGGCTTGGATTCAATTTAGTTGTGAATTGTAAGAACTGTGAGCCACGATATGTAAATAAAAAAAGTAAATAAAGAATACATATGAAAAACGTTCTGAAACTTGAAACGCGTTTTTCTCCAAACTAGGTAGCAACAGTGTGAGAGACATCTCGGAATCTAACCAACCGATTACTGTGAAACTTGGTACGTATCTTTAGTGTAACATTTACTAGGGATTGACGATCGAGCACTTTTTTATTTTTAACAATTTCGAAAAATACAAACAAAAAACGCAGAAATTTTCGGCATAAATTCGATACATCAAAAACAAATAGCTACTATTTTCATAATTTTTACAAAAATGAAAATATTGGATCGTCAATCCCTAGAGAATATTGTTTTGAACTTTTGAACTTTTTTTGCCATTTTGTTGCAACTAATCCTTGTTTGGCTGGAATCATGCACACCGATAGGCAATGTAAAAAAATGTTATGTAAAAGGAAGCCGTTAGAAAGTTAATTAAAAGTCCTCTTTTCTTTGCTTTTAATGTTGTTCATATGTACTTTGTTTAATTATGTACTTTTTTTTTACTAGCCCTCCAGAATATTCGTAATTTTTAGGCCCGTCAAACTGTTCCCATTAAGCTGATAAATATGAACCACTCTTTAGCTAATATAAACTAAATAAAACTCGTTTTATTCGAATACCGTTTGAGAATTGAATTAACAAATTGAAATACCACGAAGCATCAACAGATATAATCGGTCATATTTTTCTTTTCCTGTTTTTTTTTTTCAAATCGTGCATATAATATTATATTAACTTCTTTCTGTGTGAAACAAAGACATGTAAAATGTATAATAATATTCATATAAAATAGCCTAGTATGACGCCACGTATTACTAGTAAATATTTCATTCGGTTAAACATTCAGATATTAGAGTATTTGAACAATGGGAATTATTTTTATTCTTCATGCACCGGAAATATACCTAAATGTTGCTACTAACAGTTCAACAGTTCTACTTTTTCGCTCGAAACACCAATCCATTTTCTATTTTAGTTTCTGGGCATATATTTCCTGGAGTTATATAGACATTAGAGATTCAAGTATCAAGTTTCCTCCTTGTATACCTGTATAACTAAGGGAATAAGCGTACAGCTGTATGTATGTTCGGTATCCCATTCCCAACTAGATCGATCATACATCGAAATAAAATATTCATGTCGATTTAAAATACATTATTATAAATGAACAAAATTTTTTCGAATATTGGTAATTATAGTGTGCTTTTCCTTAATTTTTCTTTTCATAATATAATAACACAGTTTTAATAATTCGAATGCGTACTTACTCAATAGCTTATGCCTTTTAATGAATATTTAATCATAAACGTTCTATTATTCGTGAAACAAACCTGTTACTATAAATAAATACAATAATATTATTATTTTATATTATATTATGTATTATACTACAGTATTATATGCTATACTGTTATACATATAATGCATTATATCATACACTATTACAAATCATTGTTTGAATTTCAAATACAAACTGCCACATTCAAATCTTGAAATTAAAATTTCATACGATCCACAAATAGCATTCACTATTATACTAAAATCGATACTTCAGTGTTATGCATCGTTATATTTATCACTCTATTATTGTCAATTATAATGTAAGTATTTACTGTTAAACGACAATAAGTTGAAAGGTAAATATTTCATGCAATACATGTGCATATATTTATGTGGCGTATAACACATTCAGTAGACATATTCTAGCCAAAGTTTATGTTTGTTAGTTGTAACATCTATAGTTGAGTGTATCTTCCTCACATGCCGTTATCCTTCCTAAATCGTTTTCATAGTTCGTTCGTAGAACATTGTATGTAATATCTCATTTGTAATAACAATTTCGAGAACGCTGAGAATTTTCTTGGAACCCAGTAATTAGCATTAGCAGAAGTATCTAGTATTGTAGAAAGTTAGTCAGTCTGCGAAAGACATTCTTTTCTCTCTGTGTGTCAAATTCAATATGTAAGATAAACCGTTCACATATAAACAAGTAATCATTATGCAATAATGATATGTTACAAATCATTACGCAATACATACACCAAGATGTTCGTGAATATTTCGAAAAACAAATATGACATTCATGCTCCGCGCAACAAAACGAATAAAAATGACATCCAACGTATTTAGGAAGAAACAGTGGAGCCTTACGAAATGTTTTTCTTTACGAGCTTCAGCATACAGTTATTGATTCAATAACGGCTGTTGGCAACGAGAAATGTTGCCATACATTCATGATTGCTTAATTTCCGCTTTCTTCCTGGCATTATATATTTAAAAAATCTTTTTTTTATTATTATTGAATTATATAAATTCAAATAATTTATTAATAAATAAACAGATCATTTTTGTTACGCAGTACGATTGTCCAGGTAAAATATTTCGTTCTAAGGATACTCTGGAAAAGTTCTTCCGCCCGTGAAATAAGGGGGAATTTGTCGATCTTTGTCAGGTCTTTTTCCAAATTTCTAAGCAGTTCTAAGCCGTAATGGTAATAAACTTATGAAGTACTCGAAGGACAATCCTCAATAACAGTTAAAATTTTTGATTATTTGTACACAAGACGTCTCAAACAGAAACAATACACTCAACATTTGTCAGAAAACCGTGCTTCATAAACTTTATTACTGTTACGGTTGAGGGTCAAGGATCTCTCGGAGATCTCGGGATTTTGCGCAGGTCATGTTGACGTACCTGGGTCTACAAATGACCGAAAAATGGAAGTAGTTCATCGATACGAATTCATTGTTCCGAATTGCCAGTTAGCGAGCTTCAACCATTACACCAAATATCCGATCGATGTAGCTCAAGTCAGTTCTTTCAATACAATCTCGCCAACAATCAATCGTCGTCATCAATTTCGCAATAAGTCAATCGTCACTATCATCCAAATATATCACTCGATCACAAAAGATACGTTCAAATCAAGTTTCAATGCGAAATTCAACCTAACTATCCTTACCTTCGTATATGTTCGTAAGGAAAGCGGACCGAACGGAAAGCAACAATGAATTCACGCAGACTATGTTATAACATTATTAATTAATTTGAATGTAACGATGCGCAAATCAAAAATTTCTGAATATCTTCGAAAACGGAATATATTTGCAAGAAAACGGCATTTTCCAACGAGAATATAATAGAAAACTGAATTCTAATGACGTTTGACGCGTGTCTGTTTTCTTCTCCTCTATCTCACTTATAACATTGATCATCGCATGATTAATTGATCAGTCGCAACCTTGTCGTTACGTCAAGGTGTCTAATTATGTTCGTAGTGTATCGTCTCCGTTTGTGACGCAAACTACAATTGATACAACTAAATCCTACATGGATGCCATTAAATCCGAATCTTATCTTAGTAAAGGCCAAGACATAATCTTGTTTGCAGTAACGATATCATTGCTAAAGAATATGCTTGTACAGTATGAAAAATAGTAAGACCTGAGGCAAAAGAATACATTTCTAGAATTTCAAATAAAAATCGATAACAATAATAATACTAATGATCAAATAGAAACAAGACTTATGATTTTGCATAATTCAATGCATCATCCTTTTTCCTGTCTCTCCAACAATTTCGAATACAACAAAAAAGAAATTGAGAATAATTATTATATCAAAACCACGAACGACAGAGGTTCATATTTTAAGCTTTAGAAGGCTATGTAAATACAGTTTAAAAAATGCCAACGAATATTTGACTCGTTCATCATTGCTATCGAAGTTTTTATCACCGCAGGCAAATTGAACTGCTTCCTAATTAAGGAAGAGGGGTCACGTAACTCAGGAATTCTCACGTAACTTCGAAATAAATGACAGTAGCATAATAGCAGTCGATACTGCTACGATGATTAATTAAACATTAACGTTTTGCATTATGCTCAAGCCACAGGATAAGCAAATAGAAAAATGATACCGAAACAGATGTAATATCAATCATAATTCAGAATAAAGTTCTCCATTTTCAGAGATTCCTAAGAGCAGTTCAATATATTTCGAATTAATTTTGAGTAACTATTAAATTTGAATAACTATGATTGTTTAGCTGTTAGACTAAAAGAGATACTAAACAATGAAAAAAGAATAAAACATGCCATTTCATCTAATACTAGTCCGAGAAGTATATCCTAAATAAGAAAATTATATCGCGCTGATAAACTTCTCCTCCGTCGTGATCCATACTAGCTGCTTTTTCAATCAATCAATTTCCTCATCATAAGAGATTGGTTTCCAGCATCTGCAACGGTCCATATCGCTAGTATAAACATTATCTTTAAAAACATTTTATCAGCCAGTGATAGCTCATTTACTATTTGTTACTTTAAACAGCGAAGGCAATGAATTTTCCATCAGTTTTGATCTATATTTCAATTTTATACTGTTCATTATTTAAAAGAAATGTTCATATTTGTACGTCGATCCAAACATTCAACGTAATCTTAAATCCGAATCAGTAGTTGGATATTCGTTGACATAGTGATTTAAAACACTCTGTTTCGTACTCATTCCAAGTAGTAATACTTCGTGAAAGATTTTGTAAATTTATTACAATTTGTACTTGGATATTAATATACTTTTTAATTACTTTTTCGAAGTTTGTCTAGTTTCATGATACAATTTTTATCTTAAACGCTTCAGTAAAACGAGAAATCAATCGGGAGCCATTGACAGAATAATTTATTTTTATAACTTTTAAAACTGAAATATATAGTCTTGTTACTTTAGAAGAAAACTGCCGTGTTTGATGACAAAATATACCTCAATAATTAGAAAACTCGCTTGGCAGTTCATACCCCAGTGCAGTATACGGTCTAAACGGCCGAATATTTCTTTTCTATTTTCTTCGTAAATGCAAATAAGAAATTAATATTATTTTATTAACATACGCATGTAAGAAACATTCACATAAAATACACATATGAATATTCATGCAATTGTCTGTTAAACCACAGATTCTAGTCCTCTCTTTTCACTTGGCAGACAACTGCTGTAACTACTGAATTATTTTGATCGAAGTGAAACGCTTCTTTTCAATAGTATAAGAATGCATTGTACGTCTCTTTCGTTTTTTAAACAATAAACAAACCAGAGACCACTATAATGCATTTTCATAGTGCATGCTGACATGTGCAAAACCTTAATTTTTTATTAATGACGTAGTCTTCTGTTCTATCACTTTCATTTATTTGGGAGTTATTTAGGAGTATGTATGTATTGCATGTTGGTGTGCAGATCCCTCTTGACTGTGATGATATAGACTTCGAGAGTAATAGCAAATGACGCAGATATTCTTTATTGTCTTCCGGATATATAGCTTTCTAAAGCTTAAAATATGAAAGTATTGAAAATTGTTATTTCAGTTTTTATAAATGATACTTTGGAACAAAGTCACACGTTACTCCCTTTAATTAGATCTTCGTTATATCCGGAATTTTTAGAGAGATATTGAAGGATACTTTGAATTAGCATACTCATGAATCTTCTAACATTCTTAAATGTTATTTATTTATTTGCATTTAAAATTCTAAAAGTATATTCTATTGCTTTAGGTTTCACTATGTTTTATGCTGTAAAACGATATTTTTTGACAGTCATCTACTGCAAGCAAAATCATGGCTTTGCTAAATTACATAATGGAAAGCAGTGATAGATTAAACGTTGATCTCTTACGAAAATAATTAATTTTTTTCATTTTCACAAACTCAAACATTTTTTGCACGATTTCTTTTTACATGAAAAAGCACCCATTATGAAACAAGCGTTTATCATACGATGTAAAATATAGCAAAATGGCAATATTGTTAAATGACAATGTTAGTAAGAAATTATTTATCTTGTCTCTTTCCGTTAATATCAACAAATTTTTTGCAATGTAAAGAATTGAACAACGTTAACAATTTTAGTAATAAATGACTGCGAAATTTCATTTAATGAGAAAGTAAGTTCACTTTCTTTATTTGGCGAGATTCAACAAAATTCAATAAGGGCACAAGCTAAATGACTCGAACATTTCAATACTTCAATAACGATGCACTAGTTTGAGCATCCATTGTGACATGCGCTCATCTATTTATAAACGACCTTATAAAAAAATTATTGCTGTAATATGATAGCTTCTTTTGAATAATTTTTGTTTTCAACATAACTTTGTTTTGAACTAAGTTTCAAAGTGGACAAAGTTACGTTGTTCACATTATAATCTAAAGTAAACTAGCTTGTATTACACATTTTTTATTCATTAACAGTTACTGGGATTAAAGATCCTGCACCATGGATATAATGAATGTAAAAATTAATGAAAATAATATTAATAAAGAATTAAATAAGACGAATTCCATTGAGGGATTTTATGCCAATACTGGGATCTTGGTGACCGAGGCGAGTTTTGTAGGAAAAAGCGTCCTGCAGAAATTGTGAGTATGTCCACTCATTGCAACGATTTTTGTCCTACTTCGTCCGGAGAAAAACCAAACGATGGAAGAACGATTTAGGAAGCTGATAGATATTTGTAAATAATATTGTCACTGCATTTTCTATTCTAAACTTTCAGAAAACAAATTCATCACCTTCACTTTCCATTAATTTCATAATTTCATTATAGAAATCCACTTAAATGACCATAATGACTTTCCATGGACCCATTTACTGTACAATAATGATTTTGGTCCAATAAAATATACAGACATTAAATGGATATCTATGACCAATCATCGACTATCATAGTTGAATTAATAATATAATTTTGATTGGGTATTAAAACTTTAAACTTTATATTTTTCTTAAACTACGAACATGTTATGCACATCAATTTTATTATAAACATGTATTAGACCAAGATATTTCATATTTCATTTGACTTCGATTGTGAGATAACACTATACAGCCGTGCACCAAAGACATTAATAGTTATATACATTAACTTCAAAAGTGATAGTGTAACATCAGTTTTTTCCACTTTTCAACTTATAGAGTTAATCAATATGGTTCCTGAGAGACTCATTGCTTAATTTCATTATTATCCAGTATATAGAAAGATATTGGTCAAATAATATTAATAGTAGCTAAAGTTAAAATTTAATACCACGCTAATCTTGTGATATTAAAGTTATATTTCTATTTCATATTAAAGATTTTAAAATATTATTTATTTTGGTAGAAATGGTAAAATATTTTACTTAAAACCAAAAGAGAAAAATAATGTTTCATAGGTGAGAGTAAAATTAGCTTAAAAAGTTAATCCTTTAAAAATGAACTGAAAATGTTGAGAAATTCATTTGTATAATGCTGTGAGCGTCGCCATCTGTTAATATGCAGCGGAATAAGCGTTTGTAGAAGAGGATGTTGTAATGAGGCTCTTACCATCTTCACTTCCGGTTAGCGACAAGATAGCAATAACTCACCATCTAGGAATACGACCAATATCGATTGTAATAAGGTCCGATCAGCAACCAGATAACAATCAATGGAATGCGAATGGAAGCGATCAATATATCCCACATCGGTACCAAACACTATAAATACCCGTCACTCTTGAATAAAGGCAGATCGGTGTTGCGCGCTAAATAGTACATATTATTATTCTGTCGAAACCTCTCCCGAGGGATTTAATTCGCATATATCTTTACTACGGTAGATTGCGACCTGTTACTCTATCTCGTATACGATTCATATCGTTTCATTGAAACTTTAGCATTGGAATATTACGGTCTTCTTTTGCGAGAATAAGATTAAT
Organism: Tetragonisca angustula; assembly: GCA_036937485.2. Lineage (NCBI taxonomy): Eukaryota > Metazoa > Arthropoda > Insecta > Hymenoptera > Apidae > Tetragonisca > Tetragonisca angustula. The sequence goes on from JAWNGG020000264.1 coordinate 14,404, forward strand.
ATTATCTTGCTAATACGATACGCAACTAACGGTTGTCACCATTTCATATCGGGACGTCGATAACATTATTTTAGTCGCGTAATCTGTCGCGTGACAATGTCGTGATAGATGATCGTGGTCGATAATCTTTTGTTTTTGCAGATGAATAATGTACGTATGTGCGTCATGGGCAAACGCTCCACGTGTTTCTCACAGTTTCGGCGTATATCTGAATTATATAATTACTAATATATTGATTGTAATTTAAATTAAATATACATTTTTGTGAATAATACTTAATTATTCCTCATGAAAGCAGAGAAGTGCTTCTATTACGGACTAATTAATAAAAAACTAAAAGTTGAATAAGAATAGGTGAAGGTTCTGGAAGTTTCGAAAAGTACGACGCAATTAACTGAATCAATAATGGCATATGTAAACACGGATGATGTAGTAATACCAGTATTTCTTGATTCAAAATATGAAAATTGGAAAAAGCGTGTGCTGAAGTTTCTACAATACAAGAAATGTACGGTAGTAGACCGATCAAAGTCATCAGAGGATTCAAATGCTAAATGGGATGAGATGGACATAAAAACCGTAAATTATATATATAGTGCTATCAATAATAAACAGTTGGAATATATAAGTGAGTCGGACTCTGCATATGAAATAATAAAAAAGTTTGATAGAATCTGCTAGAGGAGTCGACAGCGTTGTAGGTAGAATGTAGAAATAATGTTGAAGCAGTCAAGTTGAAAAATAACAAAAATGTGACGACTTTTTTTGGTGAGTTTGAGAAAGCAGCGAATGATCTAAAAGCTGCAGGAGCAAAATTGACTGAAAATGAAAAACTGAATTATATGCTAAAAGCCCTAGCAGGGTCGTACAGTTACATTGGCGATCTAATTGATGTTCTTCCTGAAAGAGAGAGAACAGTTGAATATTTCAAAAGTAAGATTAAGTTAAAATCTGTAGAAGCAAAAAAGGAAGAAGAAAAGAATGATGAAATACAAGCCAATTCAAATGCGTTTAACTAAAGGCAACAAGCAACCAGTCACTTGTTATAATTGTGGTAAAACAGGATATATAGAAAGAGAATATCGTCAAACAAACAGTAATAGAGGATATCAAAACAGACGAGGTCATGATACACGTGGGCGAGAAAAATTTCAGAATCATCGTGGAATACAACAAGGTTATAGACAATCATATAGAGGAGGAGCACGTGAAAATTTCAGATCAGAAACAGACTGTAAAACACAAAGTGGAAATTGCTTTAATGTGGTTATAAACGAAGTCGAATCAAATAATAATAATGTCTTAGATAAAGATGAGGTTGTGTACCATATAGTAAATAGAGACACATATTTTAATAAATATATTGTACTGAAGCATCCATTGAGTGTCAAGGTAGGAGATGGCCGCACATTGCAAGCTACAAAGATAGGTGACATAAAAGCAATATTCTTGATGTATGGTAACAAGTCACAAATTACCTTAACAAATGTATTTTATGTTGAGAATGAGGAATCGAATTTGATAAGTTATACAAAAGTAAAAGATACTAACAAAATCGTTTCAGCTGGTAATATAATGAAGATTTTTAATAAACAGAGAAAATTAATTGCATTAGGAACTAAGGAAAACAATCTAATAAAAATGAGAAGTCTGATAAAAAGGAAGGATAACAGAGTAAACGCTAATCCAACAAGGAAAAATGATAGTGGAGCGACACAGAAAAAAAAGTGACATCGTACTCCAGGGCACATCAATTTTAATTACCTAGATTTATTATGCAAAAATGAATTGCTGGATGGAGTGCCAAGAATGCTGGGTTCTGTATACATGAAGTGTAGAATCTGTATCGAGAATAAGATGTGCAATCTATCATTTCAGAACACCAGTATTAGAGAGCAGGAGGTGTTAGAAGTTATACATACAGATACAAATGGGCCTCACTCGACTGTAGGATACAGAAGTGAAAAATATTTTGTATCTTTTATAGATGGTTTCGGTGAACTATTAAAAATTTATTGCATCAAAACAAAGGATGAAGTTTACGATTGTTTTCTCGAATATATGAATGAAGTAAATAACTGAGGTGTGATAGTGGAAGGGAATACCTCAATTCCAAAATTTATCGTTTAGCTAAATTGAAAGGCTTTCAAATAAACGCATGTCCTCCATACGTTCACGAATTGAACGGTACTGCAAAACGTTATAATAAAACCGTAATGAATACGGCAAGATGTCTGTTAGCAGAAGCAAATGTAGAAAAAAAATTTTTGTCAGAATGCATCATGACAGTAGCATATCTCATGAATAGATAGCAGATCAACAAATCGGAAAACAAAACTCCACACGAGTTAGTTTTCAAGAAGAAACCTAGAAACAAACCAAGAAAAATCTGTGCTTATACGATAGCCGAGTTTTTGTGAGAATTCAGGAAGAAAAACGAAGCACAAAATGGGAAAGAAAGATAGAGCTTCAAACTCTGTTGCGATACTCTGACGCTACAGAGTCTTAATTAAGAATAAGGTAACTGTAGCAAGACATGTGAACATACTAGAAGATATAAAATGCATTGGATTTAAAGATAAGGAAGAAATAAATGAGGTGGCTGAAGAAGATGAAGCAGTGGAATGGAGGCTAAAGAAAAATTAAGAAATATAAAGGAAAATGGGATGTCGGGACGTTTGCCATTTACGTCCAGCATTTCTTTTTCTCAGAATTCTTTCTTTTATATGTTTGGGCCAGTTAGATATATTTTCAGCTTTCTTTTTAATATCTGGTGTAGATTCTTGTGCAGCGTGTTGGATATTCATGATTGGCACTTCTGTGGTTTCGTCAATGTCGTCTTCAGTTTTTAGTGAGATATTTAGTAATGTATTTCCATTTATTAGTTGCCTGAATTTTTCCCAATCCATTTTTGCATTATACAATGAAGGTTTTCTCTCCTTTTCAAATATGCTGGAGTTTACTGTTAGAATTACTGGCGAGTGCACGGACGAAAGATCGAAGCTCGAGTCAACATTTCAGTGAAACTCCCTTGGTAATGAAGAAATCTAATAGATCTGGAAGATGTATCTGTAGGCCAATAGGTTTACCGGTGCCTATATGACTATCCTCTTCTTGAGAGTGTTTTATGCAGCTCTCTACCTTTGGGATTGATAAGGCTCGATCCCCATTGCGGATGTTTTGCATTGTAGTCCTCTCCTGCTATGAATCTACTCCCTATGGAATCAAAGAACTTTCAAATTGTTCCTTTTTTACAGAGTGCCGTGGTGGACAATATATAGCAGCTATTGTCAAGGAACCGCTAGAATTTTTTATTTTAATACTTGTTGCTTGCAGGTAGTCCTCTTCATGTTTATCCATTTCAAATTGTAGGATTTTTTCACTAATTATTACAGCGTATTATTCCGTGGGTTGTTGCATCTGGGTGTTGAGTCTTATATTTACAATGCTGAAATAGTATATGTCTTATATAAATGCCGAAATAGTTTCTGTCTGTAAAATGAGTCTCTGGTACCAAGAGGATTTCTAGTTTTTCTTTATTTCCTATCGGTATTATACCAGGCCGTTCGCGTACCAGAGATTTGTTCTTAGTTCGTTATTTTGAATGTAAATGTTTTTATTACCAATGAGAGATGTGAATGGACTGATGATCATGTTTTGATTCATTAAACATGACTCTGAACTTACCCAGGAATTGAACAAACATTGCACAGTGTTGTTTTCTATCTCGTTAATGTTCACGTTTGACTTGGCTTGTTGTGAGATACCTCTTGTAGCTTGAGCGTAACTTACATTTTGCCCTGCTATATAGTTGGACGCAATGGACGTTCTGTTTTTACTGGTTTACTCCTTGTTCTTTGCAATTCCTTGTATACGTCGCAACCCTTATAATTAACAGGGTGTGAACCGCCGCATACAGCACATTTAGGTGGAAGGTCTTTACTTTTAGTACATTCTTCTGTTGGGTGATTATCAGCACATTTTACACATGAATAAGCTTTTGTGCAATTGAATTTTGTGTGACCGTATTCCTGACATGTATGGCATTACGGAATTTTTCTTTTTTGATTTTTGTTCCTAGTAGAGATTTTAGCTCGTAAATATCCTTGTTATTCTCGCCTGGTTCTTGATCAATGAAAAAGAGTGACAATGGTTGTTTTGTTTTCCAGTTTCGAATATTTACGACGTTGCGAATTTTGAATCTTATATTTTGTAGTTCGTCTTTTATGTCATCTGTTGGTATGGTAGCGTGCAAGTTTTTGATTACTACTCTATACGTTCTTTCCTCTCTCGGTTGATACGTGTAATATTCTACATTATCTTGCTTGAGAAGATGTATTAAGTTCCTGTAGGAATCTGCCGATTTTGTATTGACTTTACCGAGTTATCGGAGAAAATTCTGCAATTCTTTAGAAATAGTTGTTTGTATACAGTTTATCATTGATGGATAATTAACTATATTTTCGATATAAAGTGGAGGAGATTTTCTTACCTTGTCTGTATTGTATACATGCTTTTCCAATTGTACAGTAGGATTCGTTACATTGGAACTTAGAATAGAAAATCTATTTCTATATCGTACATTATTAGGATTGTCTATATTTTTTCGCTTTGGGACATAATCAGTGTAGGTTACCCGTTTCATTTGTTATTTCGTCTAGGAACTTCTTAGTCCATGTTTCTCTCAGTGGTGTCCATGTGTTGAACTAAATTTGTGTTTGTGTTGGCAGCTCCCGTCTGTGTCCAAACATAAGAATCTTCGGCTGATGAAGCTCTTTCCGTCTGGGTTTGCTTTGGAGCATGAAGTAATTTACTACTATTTTGCTGCATTAATGCGGTTGTAGTAGAACATTTCTTGCTCACTTTTCTAGCATCATCGTGAGTGTATGTATAAGTGAATACACAGTCGTTATTCTTACACTCGGCACACCAAATGCGTGACACTAATACTAGTACAACGTGTTTACTTGCGGAACCCGTAATAACGTCCTATCGCTAACGACGGTTCGCGCAATATTAATTCCTGATTAACATGAAATTTTTCGAGAATGATACAAAGAGCGAGAGGATTCCAAGTACAAAACTGTAGCTCTGGCATTTAATAATTACAAGTATATTTTCAGTGTAATGTATCGAAAATTATTAGATTGCTACTAACAATATAAGTAACGAGTATGAAAAATGTCATTCGTTGTCTAAGAGTAACCGACGACGACTACTACAGCGAAAATAATTGATTGATAACATATGTATATGCAATATTCAATACATTTTACTGAAAATTTTTTAATGGTATTTCTAAATTTTTCATTAACTTTTCGAGAGTATCTTTAAACTTTTCATTTTTAATAGAGCAATGACATATCTAATAATTTCCTTACACTAATAAGGGAAGTTTTATATTTGTCCTGTCTTCTACATTCTCATTTTCTTAAAATTACATATGGGTCGAGTCCTAGTGCGTTTTGGACGCTACTGCAACCTGAGATAAATGAGCTTACGAAAATAAGTTCTTGAGATTTTACCTCGTATGCTTATCTAAAAAAATTAACAAATTGACAGATTAAAATATTAAAAGAAATGACAGCATTATTTACAAACGGAATCATCTATGAGCTTCTTAAATCGTTGTTCCATCATTTAGTTTTTCTTTGGTCGAATAAGGACAAAAGTAGCGGTGATGCTTGGACACACACACACGTCTGTTTTTCATAGCACCCAGATCGCAGTATTATCATGGAATGCTTCGATGGAATTTTCTTTGAGTTTTTCACTGACAGAGTTTTCATTAATTTTTACGTTCATTGTGTTTATGTTGTAAGATCTTCAACCGCAATAACTGTAATTGCATAATAAAAACATGAATCGGATAATCGCGAAGAACACATTTCTTTTACTTTAGATTTCTCTGCACTGTGTAAACAACATAATTTTGATAGTCTCGAATATCTTTGCTGTTGAAACGTTGTAGACAAAAATTGTTTGTACAGAATAGTATAAAATGCAACAATAACTTTTCTGCAACATCATTGGACCATAAATATAGACTCGAGTGACATAACTTAATAGTGCTTTACTGCATTATTGAAGCATTCGATTCCAGCTAATAATGCTTGTGCGTTTATTGAATTCTGTTGAAGCTTCCCAAACAAAGGAAACAAATCTCGTTACTCATTAAATGAGAATTTCATTTTTATGATAACTTGTTCTTAAAATTTATTGTTCTCTATTGGAAAGATCTTTTAATACTAATGGAAAAAGTGAGTAATTTCTTACTAACATTCTCGTCATGTCTTGTGTCTGTACGGCAAATACCTACATTTCACAATGGCTTTCTACGTAGAAAGAAGTCTGTCAAAAACGTTCATGTTTATACAGATTAGTTTCTTTTAATGAAGTTAGAAAGGAAATAATCTTTAAACTAGGAATCAATGTTATATTCATAATTTTATTCATATCCCTCGTACAACGAATTCGTTTTTTCGGTTCTGAAACAATACTACAGTGTCGCGATTTGCCTTATTCAAAGAATCTCCGATGTCATTATTTTGTGCAAATTGTTTTAACTGATACGTACTTTTATCAGTATTTTCCTGTAATACAATCTCTGACTATATCAGTTTACCGTTAAACTATGGGAAAATATAAAGAGAATGGTGTAACTGTGAATAAAGCAGGTAAAAAGAACTGTGTTACTGTAAATCTTTAAAAATAAAAATCTTTAAAAATAGTGCTGTATAAACCGAGACAAACATAATATATTTTATTAATATATTTTATTAAAAATTATATATATTATTAAAAAATATATATATTCCATGACATCGACATTATTTTGAAGATTTATTATGTCAGAGTCTGATTCAAATATGAAGTGAACAGTTTCTGTTGACAAAAATTTTTCAAATCTGGTTGCTTCATGTAACGTTGTTCACCTTGAATACCGGATATTAAAGAGAGAAATGGTCAAACTATGGGTATTCTGCTGCCACATGAAAAGAATAAAGGTCATATACAATTCATAAATCTGCCTGAAATTATGCATTTGTTAGTTATTTTAATGAATTTTTCATGGAAAGGAGGGATGTTTGTCTCTCGGGAAGGAACAGTTTCCGGATCTGGGTCAATGTAACCATCTTCTTTTCTTTGGAGCAGTAAAACGTAGTATCAAAATTTGAGCACGAAATCTACGATATTCACTTACCTGTTATTTTCAATGTATCCAGAGAGCGAAGAAAAAAATAAGATATTCTGTTAAGGTAACAGTTCCTGCAGCTTTCCTCTGACTTCTGTTCCTCCTTTATGTTACTCCTCTGCACATTAATATTAATAGTACCACCACACTATCATTTCCACTACCAGTATCATTAGCAGTACCACGACCACTATTGCGGATGCTACCAAGGTGAAAGAGGCATACTTATGCATGTAAGCTATAACAATGCAAATAAAAACAATTCTGATGAGGCGAAACAGATCAAAAATGATTTGTCGCAGTATTTAGTTAGGCGAGTATGGAAATTAATTTATACCCAATAAAATGACATATATATTGTATATAGACCAGTATTGACTATTTCAACGTATGGATGGTGTTGATGATTGTGTCATTGCTCTTATTTTCATCCTAGTTTGTTACTACTTCATGAGTGGATTTTTCGATCTTTGGAAACAATTTGGATGGGCGATAACTTGTTTTGGTCTGGCGTATTTGAATTTATTTGTATCTGCTTTAATATTGTAAATGTTATTCATATCTATATAAATTCTAGAAATATATCGCAACGCATTCTTATATTTTAAGGATTAATTATATTTGTACTTTTATATTTTAAGGATTTTTTTATATTTATTATATTTATATTTCGTATACATAAGCGCATACTTTAACATTGATATCTTCCTCTGCAACAGAAGTTTTGGCTTGGCCCTTGGTAACGTAAGATTCAGATTTAGTAACATTCGCATAAGATTTAAGTGATTCAGTTTTGCGAATGGCATTACACTATTTTAAATACTGAAGTTATATTGTTGAAGTTCATTACATATGTGATGGATAATACAAATATGACAGAATAGTTGAACACAGCGGTACAATGATTATGAGCATTTGAAGATGAATGTTAAATTAAAATAAAAAAACAGGAGACAAAAATCGTGTAAATATTGACTACAACATTGCGCGTCACATATTATTCACTCCATTTCTTTCGTTTTCTTATTTTATATTCCAACGTACGGAATATCAATTTTTATGCAAATAATTTCCACTTTGAAAGTTTTTAATGATCTCACGTTTCCTTATCGTATCATTTAAATTAATTTTTTTATAAATTATTTGAATTTATTTACACAAGTCATAAAAGAAAATATCGTGAATACCGAAGAAATTTATCCATGACGAATAACTGTTAATAAATTATGATAATATTTTAGTTATTAAGTTATTATTCAATACCAGATAAAGATTTGTCATTTGCAGTAATTATGATAATATTACTACAAGTTAGTAATATTAGAAAAAAATTTGCACGAGGATCTTCACTTATGACAATTGTAATAGCTAGGAAAATTAAGCAAACGTTTGTTTCACGCAACGAATACTCTAAGAGATAAATAATTACAATATTTCTCATAGGATAAGTTTCGGTACACGAAAATCAAATAAATCGTATATTAATTGTAAATTAATTATTGAAATTAATTCGTATATTAACTGTGAATTAATTACTAAAATTAATTGTTAATTTTAAATTAATTATTTATTAAAGCAATTATTAATTAAATGATGTAATTCAAAACAAGGATCCTAAATGTTATAACAAAACGGATCGCAATTGTCTCCTTTGCCTAAAATAATAATTGGTTAAAAGTATCTGTAAGTATTTATAGATAACCAAAATAATAAACATGAACACTCGATAATTACTTTTCTTCGCACATAATCATTACTGAACCAATTACAGCATGTGAAAACTTGTGAAGGAGCATATTTGGTAAATGTACCGTTGCCTCCAGCGTTGTCTTCTCCGCCCCTGCTTCGCTTTATTTGATTTGACGAGCTGAATATGAACGTCGTATCTATTACGTATTTCTGAGATACAAGTCACAAAAATCATTGTGTATATATTGCATAATGATCATATTATCATTCTGTATATATTACATAATGATCACATTATATATTACATATATGTATGTGCCGCGATGTGCTTAGAAATCTCATGTGTCAAGTTTTAAACACAAAAAGATACGGGCTGGTTTCACCAGCCGGAGATTTAGGAAACCTAAACTTCTTGTTGTACTACACACTTCTGCTTTCAAGAAAATTTTCCACGTTTTCAGAATCATTATTACAATATGACATTTTGTGAACAAAGGACGGAAACGCTTTCAAGAAGAATAATGACACTTGAGGATCATACACTTGTGCAACTATTCGAAACACACAGTCAAGTGACCTTCATGAACCAACTTTCGTTTTATATATATATTCTTATATTATTCTTTAGTATCTTTTTATTAGTGTATATGATATTGATAAATTAGTTTTTTAACTTCTGTTTTATCCGAACTTGTTGTGAATGTGATAAACTCATCAAGCGTATGTCTTGGATTTCTCGTTTCATTGTTAGTGACTTTTTGCATTTTCAATAATTTCAGTCTGGTTTCGAAATGGATAGAACGACATATCGTATGTACTAAAAGATTCGAATATCGATGGTAACGACAAAGTTCAACCGCATATTTTAACATGTATTCTAGTCTAATACATTTCATTTACAACAAGTTTAGTACATTATTTTAACTATATTTTTTGCAATCAAGTCAAATAATAGATATTGCTTTCATTAGAAAATTAAGAAAATTGTAATGAAAAAATAAAAAAATAATATTATAAAGAAAGGAGTAAATGAAATCATTGTGCATTAAAATGAGAAAAATTTATGTACATTAATTATATTAATGTAAATATTAATGTAAATATTAATGTAAAGTAATGTAAATGTTTTACTTGTATTGAATACGTTTATTACTTCTTATAACATACTGCCCGTTTCGAAGGAATAATGTACATGAGTTTGTCGCATGCATTATGAATTTTCTGATGTGTAATATCCTCGGAAATACATAATAAATAAGACTTCCATATTCAACACGTCAAATATTATCTCTAAAAACAACAAATCCCCATTGCTTTCCTAATTTAAACCTTTACTTTTAAAATCTTTATCATTACAAACAAGTTAAACTGTTTCCTGAACAAGAGAGATCATATACCTGAGCAATGCTCATTGTAGCGGCCTATAGTCCCTCGAGTACGAGTCTCGAACACCGACTCGTACAAACTGCAAGTAGCTGTGCGTCTAGCGTCGAAGTCTAGCGATCTTTGATGTTAAATAAACACCGCGGGTGAGACCGTCCAACCCAGCGAGTCGTTATAACAACAAGCTGGGTTATAAGGGGTGGGTCGCTGCCACCACTGATGAGTCTAGGCAGCGACTCTGAGACGAAATGCACAACCTTTCCTCACCTTACCCAAAAACGTTCACACATCCTCATACTATCCTCGCACCCACATTCTTATTTATCATTAACACTTCATACCCTTCGCTTATGTGACTTCGAAATAACTAATATAATGAAAGATGCGTCAGTACAACGATTGATTAAACGTGAATGTTTTGCATACATTTTCAGGACACGAAATCAGCATAAAGAAATTGGACCATGGAAATCTACCTAGTAGAAATAGTCAGTCGTTAATCAGGTCAAAGATCGCTCTCGGAAACTTCATCAAAAACTTAAAGCAGCTCAATAAATTCCGAAGAAATGAAAATACCAGCTGTTGATGTCTCTAGTGACGTCGACGTCCATGTAACAGTGCAAATGTGTGGAGGAATCAATTTACCATTTAATATCACGGAATGAATCCAAAATCGTAAAGAAATCTAATTCCACGATTAGTGGACCGTATTTTGCCATAATCAAAATCTTGGTTACCGAAACGTAGATTGATATAATTGTTAAAGGAAGACCAAGAATGAGCCAAAGAGTAAGAATAATCCTGAATTGCCCGCGAGCCCATTTTACGACAGTTGGCTATAGCCAATTACTTTGAAATATGAGCCTGTAATTAAATTGCCCTAACGTACTCAATCCAAGGATCAACGTTGATTATTCTTACAGAGAATATAATAATAAATAAACAGATTCGAGGGTCAACAACCGAGATAGACAACAATAATCGCTCCCGACACTATATCCACCATGCAGTGTAACAAACATTACGAATTGCCAGTACAGTTTATACATACAGATTTTTACAGGAAGACGAAAAAAAGATATGGGAATTTTACAAAAATTTATTAATATTTAAAAAATATGCCTATATATACCAAAAAAGTATATTTTAATTTGCATACTTTGCATAAATTTTCATGCGTGTATATTTCCTGAGAAATTACGAAGCGAGAAAAAGAAAGATAAGTCTACCTACTAAATCAGAAAGTTAATATCGAAAATATATTCAAATATTATACTAAATTGACATATAATAAGAGATGAAAAAGTGAGAGTACAACATATATTATTGATAAACAACAGAATATTCGCATGAGTCAATCGTTGAACATACATACGTAAATCTGCTACAAGTGAAATTTTTATAACAAAAATTAAGGATGTTCAAATCACGAAACAATAAATGTATAAAATCTGTACAAACTAATTATATTGAAATAAAAGGAAAAATTGTACATTGTAAAGCGACAGAGAAATTAAATGTGGCAAAATATTTCAAATATGCATGTATATTGATGTACGTACAAAGATACACAATAAAAATGTTGGAGATTACTTTGGTTGCAATTATCTACAGGATGAAACCAGATTCTTCTTTTCAAGGAAAAATAATTTTTTAAATTGTTGAAGATGTTTCAAGCAATTAACATGATTCAATGATGTTTTAGTCATAATAAATTGTGGAAAGATTTATTGAATGAACGTATCAAACGTAATGTTTTAGATGAATCTACTTTTGTGAAAAAATTATTTAGAAGATCATTACAATTTGGCTATATTTGATATTCAAGAGAATGGTTTAGACTTTTGGATTTTTATTGATAACAATACAGGTGTCATTGCTTGTTGTATTGTAAATGTAACTGTTGGAAAGCTTTGTGAGATTGAGAGAATGTCTATATTGATGTAAACATCTACAATTTAACAATATGAAGTTTAATATTAAACATTTGTTTAATTTTGTTAATCTTGCAGTTTAGTAGCAGCTGAGGATTAATAAAAGTATAATAACGATATGTTTTTGGAATGCATATCGTGTTTTTTTCAGCTTTGTGCGATATGAAACAAGATTTGAAATAATATGTTATTATACGATTTCATGAAATTTTATAAGTTCATAAATTTAGAAAGGCATAAATTTGTGGAATTCTCTTTTTTATGAAGTGCACTACTGATGATGGTGCCTTTTTATTATTATTTAATTTATTATGCTTGTACTTCATTGATATTCACGATTTTCTGTTCTGCTACATATATAAATAAATTCAAATAATTTATTAATAAAAAATTAATTTTTTAGAGAACGTAATGATAAACAAATTAAAGTTCACGGAATATCCTTGGAATTGAATTTATTTTGCAAGCAAACTACGTTCTCTAACGACAAACTTTGATGAAAATAGATTCCATCGACACTTGACACGTTCCTTTTTCTTTTTCTTCTATCTCGGCTTAACATTGATCTGCACATTGTTAACTGATCAGTTGCAACTTTATCGTTGCATCAAGATGTTTAATATATATGAAATAATGTTTCAATGTGTGTGAAATATAAAGTATAAGTATCAGTTGAATGTAATCTACTCGAATGTACAATTGAAAGAATCGACTTATGTACGTACATAGATCGCAGAAGAAAATGGATATTAAGGAAATTTTATCTTGAAGAATAACTATTAAATGTATCAATAAAAAGTTACTATCGATTACCATTTAAGAAGTTGATTAAAAACAAAGTTATTATTCGCACTAACTACAAATAATACAATTGTGATGATTCTTCCACAAGTTGATAATATTAAAAAAAAATTGGCAGGAAATGTTTCTGCGATAGAAATCTATGTGTTAACACTCAACAGATGAAACCCATGGATTTACGTTTTATCCAAGATGGGACACGTACATTTATGAAAAAAATATTAGAAATAAAGAAAAATAATTTCCAAAAATTTTATTAAGAATGATGCTATTTTAATGAACTTTAAAATGTTGTTGCACAAAAGTGCCCGGAATTGGAAAAAGATAGAAAACGAAACCTGTCCGTTAAGCTTTATTAACTATCATTCAGGAGGATTCACGTTGTTTTATGGAGACAAAGGAAACAGAAATTAACCAAAAATTCCTTTCACCGATTATGTGCTGTGGAAATATAATTTACTTCAATATTTTTCAGGATGAGTTTCGAAACATAACGACTTCAAATAATTCGTAAAGTAATCGCTACATAAACAAATATTCCAAAGAGAACGGCTTGCAGCAGAACGGTTGACTTCTATCTGTTAGGTTGTTAATGAACTGGATTGAAAGTCAGAATTGCATTGTAATGTGGTCATATTCAGCGTCAAAACCTATTAAGATGGGATCGAATGAGAAAATGGCATTATGCTCATGCGAGAGATCAGATCAAAACTGATGTGTTTAAAACTGGAATACTAAATGTTACAACCAAAATGAAAATAATTGTCCTTTTTGCCTGAAACGGTAATTGGTTACAAATAACATTCACAAGTGTTCGACAATTTTTTTCGTTTACCAATAACCATTATTGAATCGATACTATACCCGCTATAAGTTTGAAAGATGGAGATAGCAGCGATAAAGTTCAGTTGTATATTTTAGCATGTATTATGCTATGCTAATACTTCCTATTTTTAACAAGTTTCATATATTGTGGCATAATGTAAACAAATTGAATATCATAAAAAGAAATAAATTGCGTATTGACAAATGAAAGTATTAGATTAATTTACATTCATATGTTGTAAACGCAAACATTATATCACATGTGATAAATTAATGTAAATTCCAACATAAATTAATATAAATTTTTTACTTTTAAATTCGGAAATAATGGATTTACGTTTTTTTTATATTGAATTATCTGTTTTCAAGAAATAATTCGTCGCACATTTCATAAATTATTGGCTTTCGAATATGAATTGAATATATTTAATTCCTGAATTTTTTTTTATTTACTTCTTTTTACTTTCATTCTGCTGTACTGGATATAGTGGAACGTTTTCTTCTTTCATAAATATTTTATTTTACACTTCGTTCGTCAATATATTTCCTACATAGAAATTTATTTTTTAGTATTAGTGACTATTTTAAAACATTTTTAATAGTAATAATTGAAGAAAAATATTAATGGAAAAGAAGAGTCGACTTCATCAGTTAAGACAAATATAACTTTTGTCATAGAATGTCAAATTTTTTTCATACTTAGGTGAAATGTGAAAATTCGGGAAATTTCTTTTTTGTTTAAGTAGTAAGAAAGAAGAAGTTTTAAAATGTATAAAGAAAAAGGGAAAGATAGAGTATATAATAGGGAATTTATCTAAGAGCATTATTTATAAATGTCTTTTTCTCTGCATTTGACTGCAGAGTACAAGCTGATTACAAATACAGTATATTTGAAACCAAAGGGAATATAACATTTGTTTTCAAAAGAAGGGTCGAGTTGCGATCTATAGAACCTTTTTACGGTTTGCCATTTTCATACAAAGTTTTACTTACTTTATTTTTAATTGAAATAGATTGTATTTGATATAAGTACATATGTACATACCCTGAGACGGGAAATATGTAATATACATTATTAATACTAAAGTAGCAAATATACCGAATAGTCGAATTATTTGATGTATCCAATACAATCTGAAATAAACGAAAGCATCATTAGCCGATTGTATAAAAATTATTATTCTGCTGATGAAATATTAAAATTATATTTTTCGTATTTGTACAAATTACGAATGACTCGTCGATTTCGATTTTTAAATATGTCGTATAGCTCAATATTCTAAACAGCTTTTTTTTATATACTACTATATATAACCTCGTACTTTCTTCGCTTTCGAGATATTTGTTCGATAGATACAAATGCAATAAATTTTTCCTATGTATTTTTTCCGTGACAAAAACACGAGAATAATCGATAAATTCGACACTTTGCAATCTGTTTACGACTGTGAGCCATGAACTTATCAAACATGACGAATCTAAATTTCAACGAAAGTCACATTTACAACTGCATATGCTCGTTTGCAAGAAATCGGATTTGACCGACAATGTCACAATCAGTGATACTGATACTGCTTCACTGAAAATATCAATGTCAATATCGTTGTTTTATGACATTAGTTTGTGGTAAACAAGTTAGCTAATCAGCAGTATTATCGATCGAATCTGGTTTTCATAAATGCAATTGTGTACAAAGCTTTCATTTTGTTTTCTTCGATTATTCTGAAAACGAAGAAATTCTGGCGATACTATATACACAAGAACATTCTTGAAATGTTCAACTTTTAAAAATCATTTAAATCGATAAGCCGCCCGTAATGTGAGTATTTTTTTCAATCCGAATATATTCTTGTACATACACCGATAATCACTGTCTAGATGCATCTGTAGATTTGAACTTTTCTTTCAGAATAAATTTCTCAATTCGTGCCATGTAAATCGTAATATATCTTTCCCAATCTACATCCCGATTTAATTTCACAATCTCACTACCTATCAACGTCTCCACATCAACTATCATCTTCCTAACGTTATCTCTATGGAAGGTCCATTCGTGCATGCTAAAATATTGCGCATTTGCAACTAGTTCATTAAAACGTTTACTACCTTTAACCATTCTGAAATGTCATATTTAAATGTTATTATTGTGTAGAAACATAAATTATTCTGAAAAAAATACGCGACCACTCGTTGTTCGACAAACAATCGAACTCTCACATTTGTTTCATCTGAGAGTTTTAGATACATATCTACAACGAACGTAAAATATATTTCTACACGAATATGTAGAAATATATTTAGAACATTGTAAACATATCTGTTAGCTACCAGGAAGCAACATGGATACCAGAACACTTTGTTCATCGGCATTTCTCTGTTACATTTCACTGCGAAGTTTATCATTTGACTCCATCTTAAACAATGAAACATTTAATTCAGTAAAACTTGTAGAGTTAAATTACATTCAAAATTGAAAATATTATATTACTGATGACCTGTACGGGAGTACCAAAAATCTATAATAGAACAATTGGTATGATTATAGATTTCATTCGGATAAAAGTACAGAAACTTTTCTAATTTTAAATGTAGGTACTTTGTTCTCACAATCAGTATCTTTTAATTTTATACATACATTAATTTGATTAAATGTTTTGTTTCTTAATTAAAATAATTTATCTCTTGTTTGTTAATAAACTAAAGATTTGGGATATACTAACAGTAAGATTATGTTTACGGATTTCTATGCAAATTTATATTTTTGGAAACATAATTAATAAACATTTCATTAACTTTTTCATATTATATGTACTCTGGAATTTTGTGCCATTAAATTTCCCACAAATGCATAAAAATCTGCAGTGAGCTTGATAATAATTTGCTTAAGCATAATCTGTTAATCTGCTTGATAATAATAATGAAATCAATAATAAATAGTACTTGAGCGGGTGTGCGTCATTCGTATATTTGTAGACTTTAACTTCATTATTAGTATTGCCTTTGTACCTATGTCGACTGTCATAAAGATACCTGTAATAGAAATTATTGATGATTTTCGATTAATTGAATATTTAACCATCATATATTAGCAAAGAATTAAGAATAGAGGGGGAGGTAATTAAGAATATCTAATCATCGTATTATCGTATTATAATCTGCTATTAGTCGTTTATATACTATTGATATACTATTAATATATTGCTAAAATTACTTTCTCAAGTAACTTTCAAGAGATATTAAATGCCGCTTGTTGTTTATTTAAAAAGTTGTAACATAAAAACTTTTCATATAAAATTACTTCGTTCTACGTGAGTTAGACTTAATAGTTTATTCAATATTCAGTTGTTGGAACTATGCAAGTAACTGAGTGATTATCTGTCAATCGGACTACAAATAAAGTCATGTATATACGGTATAAGTATATATCAAGAAAAATTTTAAAAAAGAAAATATTGAAACGGAATAATATGAAACTATTAGAACACATCATGTATGTACAAGGTCACGTATGATCAAGGTCCGACAAGAACGAAAACTGTTTGTAGTTGCAACCATTATGAATAAGAAATTTCGCATTTCGCAGTTTTTCTTATGAATCAGTAGCGTAAATAAATCGAAAATAACCCAAATCTATTCTAATTCAAACAAAACTGAATTGGATAAGACGAGTTCTTCATTCGCCGATGCTTCTCTTTATGATATACAAATTGTGTGGTAGTGGTTGCCATAGATGAGTGAAAATACATGATGTTTGTATGGAAGGATGAGTGTGGCAAGAATGAGAGTATAAGAGTGGTGTGGTGTGATCTGAGTGTTTGAGATATTCCAGGGCAGAAGAAAGAACGAATGAGAGATGTATGCGAGAACAGTTGAGCGCAAGCATGGTAACGAAAAAACAAATGTGATCGGGAAGATGCCCAGTCGAGAGTGGAATAGACGCGAGACTTGAGTGTAGCAGAGTATGAGAGTTGAAACAGAGTGTGAGAGTTAAATATGTATTTCGTAATTTCCATTAAATCTATCTCCAACTAGTGTGTTTATCAGTCCGATCCACTAACAAATTGAACTCAAAGAAGCTTCGAGGCATTTCACAAACAGCCAGAAATCGACATCTCGTGTATATAGTTTATTAAACGTTTTCAGTCTTTAAACTTAACATAAGTACTTATACAATCCAGTCTCACAATCGAGCCATTTTTTATCAAAAAGTCAATGACAAGGATATAACGAAAACGCTTTAGCGGAAACTAACAAATTTAGCCGATAGCTAAAATTTTATATTTGAGATTCTCTCCCTCTAACATTCATATTTTATATCGAACGACCATTGGTTACGAAATTACTCAACAACCAATCATTTGGGTATCGTTAAATAAATAAAATGTGGTGAATTCTAAAATATATCAGAATACATTAAATAAGTCAATCAATCTCTTGAGAGAAATCATCAGTTTAAACACATTAAATAAATTTGGGATATTATATTTATAAGAAACAATTAATTATTTTTGTAGTAATTAATTAATACAAGAAACAATTAATTAATATATTAATATATAGTTATCTAGAAAAATACTGTAACTCCATAAGTATTGTCCAGCCATCCAGAACACGGATCTTCTATCGAGGCACCAATTTTGCTTGGTCGTACTATAGCAATAGATAAACTATCACCACTGCTGGACACAAGTTTGCTCTGCCATTTTGTAAAACGTGTACGTGTTTGCATAAAATTTTTACAACTTTTTCTTCAAATAGATCGATCAATGTTTTATCTCCTTTTTCACATATATCAATCACTACAAAAGGTTTCGATCTTGAGCTGCAATAATCATTAGTAACAGGTGAACGTATCAGTCGCGCTGCAATCATTACTAATTTTATGTTACAGACTTTTATGCATAAACAAAAGATTTGAAAAATAATTTGTAATATATTCTTACGTGCAAACTTTTTCCTCTGGCTAATGCGCATTATTATAAGCTGTGCTAATATAGATAATGCTGATTACATGCTTTAGTTCCTTGCACAGTTGGATTATGCGTGCAGTATCTGCTGTATTTATTATATGTATGTTGACAGCTACGTTCAATGGTTCGTTGAATTTCACAGTGGCCGCGATATGAATCACTATGTTTACATTCTCTATCAATATAATTCTGTCTCCTAGGGAAAGACTTAAATCTGACGGCCCACCTCTCCCTGTACGGGATGAATCCTATTCAAATTTGAGGGATGCTTTACTCTGACGCTGTCACAAATCTGAATATGAAAGGAGAGAATAAGATATATTTTCAAAAGTATAGTTACAATGTTACACATACATGTACATATATAAAATTCGCATGTTTCATATTCACGTATCATATCAAATATACATAATATAAACTAAAGAAATCTTATTCAATTCAGTTCCTTTTATTTATGTTAATTAATTTATTTTGTCATTCTATTTATTTTCATGTCATTTATCACGGAAGAATATTTCAAACTAATTTTACTCTCACCTTTCAAATATTATTTTTCTGTTCTGGTTTATAGTAAAATATTTTTCCGTTTCCGTTAAAGTAAATAACATTTCAAAATTTTTAGTATGAAGAATATAATTTTTGTCACAAAATAAGTGTGGTACTAAATTTTAACTTTACTATTACCACTTTGCATAATATTTTTCTATATATTGGGCAACAACGAAATTAAACAATGAACCTCTCAGAAACTACATCGATTAATTCTATAAAGTTGAAAGGTGGAAAAAACTGATGTTGCACCATCACTTTTGATGTTAATATGTAGTTAATGTATAATTAATATGTATAATAATGTGTAGTTAATGTATAATGTATATAATTATTAATGTCCTTAGTATACGGCTGTATGGTGCTATTCTGCAACCGAAATCAAATGAAATGTGAAATATCTTGGCCTAATATATGTTTATGATAAAATTGATGTACATAACATGTTCTTAGTTTAAGAAAAATATAAAGTTTAAAGTTTTAAAGGTCAGTCAAAATTATATTATTAATTCAACTATGATTGTCGATGATTGGTCATATATCATCCATTTAGTGTCTGTATGTATTATTCGACGATCGTACCAAAATCATTATTATACACTAAATGAGTCCATGAAAGTAAGTTTTTTGCGATTGGACTTTCGAATCAAATTATGAAATTAATGAAAAATGAAGTTTTCTGAAAGATTAAAGCACAAAAAACAGTAACAATATTATTTACGAAATGGATCATGTATGATCTCCATAAATTGTTCTTCTATCGTTTGGCTTTCTTTCGGACGAAATAGAACAAAAATGATTGCAATGCGTGTCCACGCAAAAACTCAGAAACAATAAATATTACTATTCTAAATTTTAATATAATTTTAATATAAAATGTATGATATTCTATAAATGTTCTTTCTCGAATAATATCTCGAAATCATAAAATTTTAACAATAATTAAATTTATAAATATAATTAATATCAAAAATACAAATTTAAAATTAATTCATAAAACAATACTAATTAATAAATTTATTAAATTTACTGATATAATAATAGGTCATGGTTTAATTTTAACTAAAAAGAATGGACAATTCTCCAGGACGCAGTTTCCTATAGAACCCGTTGTCTCGTAGTTCAATTCTCTTCATTGGAGAAAAATTTGTTGATATTAATAGAAAGAGATGAGACAAATAATTTCTTACTAACATTGTCATTTAATAATATTTTCCTATATTTTGTATTGTATGATAAATGCCTGTTTCACAATCTATGCTTTGTGTGTAAAAAGATATCGTGCAAAAAAATGTTCGTATTTGTAAAAATGAAAACAAAAAAATTTATCCTTTTGTAAGAAATTAACATTTTATCTATCGTTGCTTTATATTACATAACGAATTCGTTTTGTTACTGGTATAACATTATTATCATGAATCGAAGAACTCTTATATTGTTATTCTGTTTCAATTACGTTATCTGATACATATTTCCAACTCTATTTTAGTATATTTTAATTTTACATTTATGGAAAAATGTATAAAGGAGTAGAAGAAGTTGTGAAAAAAAGCGCACTTTCTCATTTGTCGTTTCGTATTCACATATTTCATAGCATTGATATCATTGTCAACATAGAATTTGAGTCGATTGTGCTAACAAAGCTTTTTCATATCTCTATATTGTTTTATATAACGTTGTTCATTCTATATTATCAAACAAGAAAGTGATTATACTCTGAAACAGTATTCTGCTGCCAGTAAAGAAAAGGAAAGAAAATAAAAATCTCAGTTCTGTTTAAAATTCTGCATTTATCTGATCTTTTAAACATTTATGTTGACATCATTCCCCTACTTTTGCCATTATCATCTATCTATATATATCTATATAATATCTATTATACTACAGTATCGTTATTGCCACCAGTTAGTAGTTAGCATTACCAAGACGGTAATCAACATATTTATGTATCTCTTACAACTATACAAATAAATATCATTTTACTGAGACGAAACAGATAAAGAATTGCTGAATCATAGATAAGTTTAAGAACTACTTCGTACTCCATAAATATATATAGTGGTATCATTTGTGATAACGTTATTGGGCCTATTTTCTTACCCAGTAGATGTTGATCCGTAGATCGGTTGTCCGTACTTAGAAACAATTTGTCCTTGAACTTGTCTGATTCATTTCATATTCGATTTTAATATACAAATAAATTTTTTTTGTCAGTTAAAGTGGTAGATGTCATATTACTGCGAACACCGAATGTACCATTGCGTTCAACGGTGTGAAGTTGTACAGGGAAGAATCATGCACTGCTAAGCCCAGAGATGTAGATAAGTGGTGAAAGATAAATTTCTAGTGGTCAGTTACTAACTCTAATGTAGCGGAGAAAGAACAACTTGGACTCCATATGTTAATTGACTGTAATAAACAGGTATACGTAAATTGCACGAGATGTTATAAAATTATTTGATCTTGAAATCGATTTTTCGACTCTTTCGTGTTCTCTGAGTTTTTGTTGATTTTGATCTGCACAGAACGGGCGTTGGTTAATTTTTCAATCACAATCTGTATTTCAATATGCTCATTTTTACTTTTTCTGCGCGGATGAGACGATACCTATACAGACGTTTCGTTTCTTCACAATAATCATATTCTTCTAGTTGTAGAACGATTGAACGTATTCCATGTTTCCAAGTTTTCAGTTTTCATTGTGCTCGTGTTTCAAGTTTTACCGATGATGACTTTATACGTTCTTTTGTAAGAGTTGAGCAGTTACGATTACAAGAAAAATGTGAATACGATCAAAAATCACGGAATTATAAACATACAGTGAAGTATGTTACACAAGTATATACAAGTATATGAAGTATGTTGATAGTTATTATTATCGTTGAGTTTGTACAAATGGATGTACGAGTAAAAGTATAAGGGCATACACATACATTACTGTGTGCAAATATAAAGTGTATAAAAAAAAAGTATCACGACCATCATAGTGTAATCCAACATCCTTGAATCACTGGAGATTTCTTAAAAAAAAAAAAAAAAAAAAAAGAAAAATGACTTTGATTATGAATTTGGAGAACAAATTTTTTTACTGCAGCATCGTATTCTAGTCACGTGGAATAAAAATCTCACAGAAACCATGAATTAAAAGATAACGAGGTCTCTAGCAAAATGCTGTTAAATCAATACCAATATTTTATGAAGTTACTTATAGTTAATTATTTATAGCTTTCCCTTCTTTTATACGTTGTGTCTCATTTAGTTGTCGTTGTCAATTGTCGTAGTCGATTTAGCGTTGCTCATAGACAGTCCATACAACTCACTTAAGACGTCTTGGTTAGCCATTGATAACTGTTTACAAATCAAACATCTACTGTTACATTGTATAATTTTTTCTTTCTGAAGTTATTTTTTCTGTTGAATTTTATTTTCCGCGAATAGATATGAACACTATTACATGAATAAGAGAATTTAGATTTTTGTTTAACATTTTACCAGTTACACTGGGTGCGGTGTTTTCACAACATCTCTTCAATATCATACCATTAACAACGTCTATTCATTAGACATTTATTTAAATGACCTTTAAGATGTGAAACATGTATATAGGAACAAGCATTTGTATCGTATTAACCAACTGTTCCCTCGTTCTGCAAATAACTAAGCACTCAATTATCAGACTGATGAAAATTATAATAGTTATGACTAGTAGAGCTGTGACTATCGCATGAAGTTTTTTCGAATTTCTTCTGCGAACAGGTCCTGAGACTATTTCGTGGAATAAAAGTATCGAGATTCCCGAAAATTTTGGAATGTCGAAAGTTGATACTCGTTCAGAGTTAGTTTAGGACACGAAATTCGTTCAACGAAATTATTTGCTTTTGACTACAGTTCCGAACTTCTATTGTGAAATATGTATTTACGGTTAAATATCCATTAGAAGGCATAAGGTATTGAGTAAATGTGTATTCGAACTTTTATAAGTGTGTTAATGAACTTACATTGTGAAAAGAATAATTAAGGAAAAGCGAACTTTAATTATTAATATTTAAAAAGATTTTGTTCATTTATATTAATGTATTCTAAGTCGACATGAATATTATGAAAGATGTTGATGGCAGTGGGATACCGAACATATATACAGTTGTATGTTAATTCCTTCACGTTTATTTCCTACAAGTATGCAAGAAGAATTGATACTTGAATCTCAGATGCATAAAATCCAGAAAATCCAGAAAATAGCTGCTCAGAAACTAAAATTCGCTCGTGTTTTCATAGTCGTTGACGACATAGTTGCTGGATTTGTAACTGATCGACGACTTGAAACGATTTCAACAATCACCGTCAATTCTCTGATCAATCAACTATTACGTATTTGAAATGACTAGCACAAAGAAGCAAATTAGTATGAAACATGCTCGCAACCAGAGAGACAAAGCAGTATTCAATGAGTACCATAGAAGAAAAGAAACCTACATAATCAGAAGAGATAAATATGTTAATAGGAGTAATCCAATTAATTCTAAGCTGGTTAAACGGTCGAAATAGTTTTGGTCTAAAATCATAGTTTTATTGTTGCTTCAAATAAATTTATCCTCCAAACGAAGTGGTTTTTCTTTCAATTGTATCAAACGATATTAGAACGTGTTTTCCATGGCCGCAAATCTGTCCTTTACGCTTAATTCTGTGATAGATTCATGTTTCACCTGACTAACAAAAATATTGTACTCGTACTTTTTCTATAAATTGAAGCAATAAATGAAATACATAACGAGAATGTGTCTTATAATACTAATAAACCATTTAGAAAAAAGTATAAGTTCTATGGTGTTCAAACATTAATCCCTTGAGTATTCAGTCTGCACTAGAGTATAGCACAGTTAATTGTATAATAAAATAATTGAGTTATAAGCAGTTATAAATTAATTTGTTACATGCCTGCCATTCAGCACCTATTAAATTTTTAAATTTTGAGCACTGGAAATTTTAAATTTATTAATTTGTTGTTGTAGCAAATTTCTCTGTGCCATTGTTCAACAACTTTTACATCTTTCTTTTACATTCCAAAATTCAATCGGTGGAGACATCTCTTATAGTATTTTAGGCACTAAATATATAATAAATACCTTTTCTAGTACTTTCGGCTTTTGAGGAAAAAATACAAATACAGTTACATTTAGTATTTGGATGAAATACAAATGAATTCAGTGAAGTCGAATTTGAATTATACTATTTAATATCAAATAATAACAGTCAGTAATTATGTTCTCTTTCATTCCAATGGATTTGTAGCAGCGAAATATTTCAAAATAGACGTACACTGCAACCTATGAGTCACCTGCAGGCCACATTAATTGACAATTATGTATTTACATATCAAATTTATTTATTAATTTATACGTTTATCTATTTATATTTTCAACTGTACTATTTATATGTTATTTTCTAATAATCATGATCATTTTAAGTTACACCAATTTATTATTATACAGACTGTATTTGTCGATTTGTTATTTCATGAGCTTGTTATAATTTTTCAACTTAGAGTAACATAATTAGTATTGTCGATTTACATATACACCATGTAACAAATTGTCCATTACATTTATAAATACGATTCTAAACAACAGAATGAAAAGTTCCGATAGCTCACGAAATTATATGTTATTCGAGCCTTAAGCAATTTCATTTAATTCTAGATTATGTTTATTAATATTACTTCAGGAATCACGAAGCTAGCAAACAAAGATAATATATGACTATAACAATACATCGAGGCAATAGATCGAAATAGAAAATGTTTTTCAATATTTAGTTACTGCATCTTACGAAATTTTGAAGAATAATTATTAATAAGTATTATTCCAAAATATATATTTAAGTTAAACTGCAAACAATATATTAGCTATTATATAATTTAGATTTACGCCGAAACATACTGAAGAAACACGTGGAGCGTTCGCCTCCACATACGTTACACATACGTTATTCATCTGTTAAAACAAAAGATCATCATCCACGATCATCGATCACGACATTTACTCCTACATACGCTTATTCCGCTACATATTAACAGATGGCGACGTTCACATCATTATACAAATGAATTTCTCAACACCCTTCCATTCATTTGTATTCACACAAATAATGCTTTCAATTTTTATAGTCACTACAGTCAACGCAACATTTCTAAATTTAATGAATTTTATATTATCTAAGGCTTTAGTAAATATATCAGCTATATTTTTGTTAGTTTCTATTTTCACTACATGTATAATTTCCTTTAAATAGTATTCATGTATGAAATGGTAATGTACTTCTATATATTTCGAATTCTTAGTCATGTTACCATTTTTTAACTATAATTAATGCTCCCAAGCTGTCTTCATAAATCCTTACAGGTTTTATCATATTTAATCGAAAAGATTTAAGTACTATAATGATAACTTTTAGTTTGCTTACCACTTCAGACAATGCGACCGTATTCTGTTTCTTCGTCTTCCAAAAAAAGCATTACCATAAAAGCGTATAACAAAGCTAGTTGTCGATTTTCTGTCACCACAGTCCGCAGCCCAATCGGCATCCACGAAGCAATCTAGAATGTCTGCATCCTTGTTTATACTATACGTTAACTTTAAATCTTTTGTTAGATATAAATATTTTAGTTACTCAAATTGCATATTTATAATGAGTCTCGCTGAAACAATTTTGGAATCGACTTAGGTAATATACGTTAAAGGCAGTATCAAGTCTCGTGCCTGAGCTGATGTACAGAAGTGCTCCTAACAAGTTTCTGAATTTTATATTATTATTTGTTATTTCTGCTGGTTCTAGTTTTAATTTTGTTTCGATTGGGATTTCATACAAGTTCGCAGTTTGTAACGTATATATTTTTGCCAAAGTTTCTGTATAGCCCGTTTGACTTGAAAGTAATTATGTTCTTATCAGAGTAATCGTAATTTATTTCTATTTCTACGTAACTATTAACTTTACCTATATTTTTCATTTTAAATCTATTTGACAGTTTTAATTTTTCTTTTGAGATATTTTCTTTATCTTTGCAACATATTAAAACATCCACGAATTATCAACCTTGTAATAAAAACAATAATCATATTCACATTTTTGGAAACCCTTGCTCTCGCATATACGCATCGAAACACTCATACGACGCTCTTGGACTTTCCTTTAATCCATACTCTATTTAACTTATAGACCCTTTTATTATCTTTAACAGAACCCAATAGTTGATTAACATGTATCTCTGAGGTTACCTTACCATTTAGGAACGCTGTCACCACATCCATCTGTTCAATTTCAATACTTTCCTGACAATATGAGAATAGTAGTTTTAGATTTAGTTTTGCATCCTGAATACTGGGGCATAGGTATTTTCCACCTCGTTCTTTGGTTGATAACCCTTAACAACTAACCTCGCTTTAAAGGTCCCATTAAATTTTTTCGTATACACCCACTTCACGTCAACGATTTCCTTGTCCGGTTTCTTTACCTGCTTCCAAGTTTGGTTTTCCTCTAGACTTCTTATCTCCTTATTCACTGCCATTGATCCGCATCTTCATGTGACATAGCTTCGTTGAATGTATTAGGTACATCTACGCAGCAATAATTTGCAAAGACGTATTCATCATGGTACCTCTTAGGGGTTTTTTTGGCTCTTCCAGATCTTCTTAATTCACATTCTTCCTCGTTGTTTGTATCCTCTGTATTTTCCTTTATATTTTTAAATTTTTTTTCAGCCTCCATTTCCGTTGTTTCATCTTCTTCAACCACCTCATTTATTTCATCCTTATCTTTGAAACCAATGCCTTTCATATCTTCTTGTAGTATGTTCACATGTCTTGCTACAGTTACCTTATCCTTAATTAAGACTCTGTAGCGTTAGAATAGAATATCTCAACAAAGTTCCAAGTTCTGCCTTTATTTCCCATTTTGAGCTTCGTTCTTCTTCTGGAACTCTCACAAAAACTCGGCTACCGTATAAGCACAGATTTTTTGCACTCGGTTTCTTCCCGAAGAATAGATCCCGAAGATTTGTTTATCAGCTATCTATTTAAGAGGTATGCTGCTGTCATGATGCATTCAGGCTAAAATTTTCTTTCTACGTTTGCTTCTGCTAACAGACATCTTGCCGCATTCATTATGGTTCTATTGTAACGTTCTGCAGTACCGTTCAACTCGTGAACGTATGGAGAACATGCGTTTATTTGAAAGTTTTTCAATCTAGCTAAACGGTAAATTTTAGAATTGAGGTACTCCCTTCCATTATCACACCTCAGTCTCTTTATCTTTTTTCCTCTAAGATTCTGTACTTCATTCATATACTCGAGAAAACAATCGTAAACCTCATCCTTTGTTTTTATGCAATACACTTTTGATAGTCCACTGAAACCATCTATAAAAGACACAAAATATTTTTCACCCTTGTACCCCACAGTCAAATCAGGCCCATTTACACCTGTGTGTATAACTTCTAACACCTCCTGCGCTCTGATTCTGGTGTTTTGAAATGGTAAATTGCACATCTTATTCTCGATACTACACTTCATATATACAGATTCCAGCATTCTCGGTACTTCATTCAGCAATTCATTTTTGCATAATAAATCTAGGTAATTAAAATTGTGTGTGCCCTGGAGTACGATGCCACTTTCCTTTCTGTGTCACTCCACTATCATCTTTCCTTGTTAGATTAACGTTTACTCTGTTACCTTTCCTTTTAATCAGACTTCTCATTTTTATTAGATTGTTTTCCCTAGTTCCTAATGCAATTAATTTTCTCTGTTTATTAAAAATCTTCATTATATTACCAGCTGAAACGATTTTGTTAGTATTTGTTACTTTTGTATAACTTATCAAATTCGATTCCTCATTCTCAACATAAAATACATTTGTTAAGGTAATTTGTGACTTGTTACCATACATCAAGAATATTGCTTTTATGTCACCTATCTTTGTAGCTTGCAATGTACAACCATCTTCTACCACTCACTGGATGCTTCAGTACAATATATTTATCGAAATATCTTTTATTTACTATATCTTATAAATCTTTATTTACTATATAGTCTGTACAGCCGCTATCTAATAACCAAATAACCTCATCTTTATCTAAAACATTATTATTATTTGATTCGGCTTCTTTTATAAAAATTACCACATTAAAGCAATTTCCACTTCGTGTTTCACAGTCTGTTCCTGATCTGGAATTTCCACGTACTCCTCTATATGATTGTCTATAACCTTGTTGTATTTCAGGATGATTCTGAAATTTTCCTCGCCTACGTGTATCATGACCTCGTCTGTTTTGATATCCTCTATTACTGTTTGTTTGACGACATTTTCTTTCTATATGTCCTGTTTTACTACAATTATAGCGAGTAACTGGTTGCTTATTGCCTTTAGTTGAAGATCCTACCTGTAAACTCAATTGAATTGGCTTGTATTTCATCACTCTTTTCTTCTTCCTTTTTTTCTTCTACAGATTTTAACTTAATCTTATTCTTGAAGTATTCAACTGTTTTCTCTCTTTCAGAAAGAACATCAATTAGATCGCCAATGTAACGTACGACCATAGTAGGGCTTTTAGAATATAACTTAGTTTTTCATTTTCAGTCAATTTTGCTCCTGCAGCTTTTAGATTATTCACTACTTTTTCAAACACGTCAAAAAGGATCGTCACGTCTGTGTAATTCTTTAATTTAACTGCTTCAACATTATTTCTATATACTATCTGCAACGTTGTCGAGTCCTCTAAATATATTCTATCGAATTTCTTTTTTATTTCATATGCAGAGTTCAACTCACCTATATATTTAAACTGCTTATTACTGATGGTATATATATAATTTACGGCTTTTATGTCCATCTCATCCCATTCAGCACTTGAATCACCTACAGACTTCGATCGATCTACTAACTTACACTTCTTGTATTGTAGAAACTTGAGCATACACTTTTTCCATAATCCGAACCATCAAATACAGGTATTACTACATCATCCGTTTTTATATATGCCATTATTGATTCTGTTAACTGCGTTGTACTTTTCGAAACTTCCAGAACCTTCACCTATTCTTATTCAATTTTTAATTAGTTTTAATGACAAAACCACTTTTCTGCTACCATAAAGAATAATTAAGTATTATTCACAAAATATATTTAAGTTAAACTACAAACAATATATTTAGCAATTATATAATTTAGATATACGCCGAAACACACTGAAGAAACATGTGGGGCATCCGTCCATATTACACATACGTTATTCATCTAAACAAAAGATCATCGTCCACGATCATCGATTACGATATCCACTCCTACAAACGTTTATTTCACTGCATATTAATAGATGGCGACGCTCACATCATTATACAAATGAATATCTTAATAATCCATATCTTCATTCCTTTCTTTTTACTTGTCTCAAATTTTTTCTTTTTAACTATTAAACAAAAGTTACTTAAACAAACAAATCCGCGAATTTTCATTATCTACAGTTTGCCCGAGATAAAAATTACATTTGTACTTAACTGCGCAACGGATGGATGAACTTGGCTTCTTTCTCGATATTAATATTTTTTACTATAATTAATATTAAAAATGTTTTAAAATACTTACTAGTACTAAAAAATAAATTTTTATTTAAAAAATATATTAGTAAAAGCATAAGTTAAAGAACATTTACTACAAACATCAAGGACGAAGTGTACGACAAAATGTTCAGAAAAAAAGAAAACATTCCAACTACATCCGATGGAATAAAAAGTGAGTAAAAAGAAATAAATAGAAAAGAAGAGATAAAGAGAAGTAAATATATTCAATGTATATTAGAAAGCAAAATATTTATGGTATGTGCGATGAATTAACGTAAATTATTCTTTGAAAACAAATGATATAACTTAGAAAAAAGTATATGCATTAATTGAAAATAGAAATGTAAAAAAATTTATATTAATTTATGTTATTATATCGTAAATTTTTCTTTTCTTAATGTATAGTGCCTAGATTTATTCCTTTTAATGATATTTGGACTTGTTTGCAATGACTAATTTACATTAATTACCACATGTGATATAACGTTTACGTGTGATATAACATATTAATGTTAATTAATCTAAAATTTTTATGTGCTAACATGCAATTTACTTGTTTTTATACCATTCAATTCATTTTATTAATATTATTCCGCTATGTGTAAAACTTTTTACAAATAAATAGTATAATATCATATTTATCATACATGTTAAAATATGCCTCTTTGTCACAGCTATGTTCCGTTTTTCATGCATTTAACAGGCATAACACGTCGTTTTGTGGAAATTAGTGAAGTTTACTAAAAATAAAAAAAATTACTAAAGTAGAAAAACCAATTGGATACATTTGATGGGTGTCCGGCTTCAAATGTGTTTCTGTTGAATTTCACTAATAAAAAAGCCTCATACACATTTCCTTTGATGCGTTCTCTGATTTAAAAAATTTTTCATCAGTTGGATGCTACGTGGCTTATATTTCTTATGAATGTATACCACCTTTCGTCGTAAAACGATGTTCAGGATAACCAAGGTTAATAACTTTATAGAACAATCCCGTTTGAAAGGGTACTGTATCTTTTCTAAATATCGATATGAATGTATTTCTGTACCTTCAACAACATTCGCTTTAATAATGGGTGTTAGTGTTTCACCGTTTCATAATTGTTGGCAAAATTGGCAAAATTGTACAAGTTGATAAGAAATTTGGGAAAAGGAACTGGAATTATTAAAATCGTACTGATGGGAAATTAGGAACTGTAGAAAGTGGTGGACTATTGAAAAAGTTTGAGACATATTTCTTTACACTAAGTTCAAAAAATTTGAGAAATCATACTTTACATAATCATATGTTGCCTGTCACGATAGAACATGTAAGAAAATACAAATAAATTGTGTCAAGTTGTGTGCTTGAAAGAAGTGGATGAGTCCATTTCCTATAAAGTTTTATTTGTTATGTTTTTAACTGAAGCGGAAGAAGTATAGTAGAAACGGTCAATGAACAAACAACTAACACACAATTAACGCTAAAAACCCTATTACAGCTAAAAATACGATTAAACCAAACACTTGAGCAATCTGAGGTGCCCAGTACAAGCTGAAATAAATAGAAATGTCATTATAATATACAAGGATATTATCACAATTACACCTACTTTCATATTAAGATGTTTCGATACGTACAATGATAATCGTCGCACTGCGTTTTCAGATTCAGAATTTTCTTTTAGAATAAATTTCTTCATTCCCATTTGGTAATTCGTGATATATTTCTTCCAATCCATATCTTGTAGATCTAACATCACGACATTGCCGTCTTTCAACGTTTTCACCTTCGTCATCATTTCAGTCATATTATATCTGTGGAAAGTCCATTGTCGTGTGACAAAGTATTCAAGCGCTATAAGCAATTGATCGCGGTAATTGTTAATTTTCACCATCCTAAAATGCCATTTTTAAATATTATTATCTTAAATAAAACTGGATTTATTGTAGAAAATATTGTTGTAACAGACGGATGCTCGTTGTTCGTCAAACAAATAGAATACTTACATCGGCTCCCTACCCCGAAGTTTTAAAATAGTATCCATGATGAATGCAGGTAAAATATGAAGAAATATATTCAAAACATTATACACATATTTGTTAGCCAACAGTATGCAAAATGGATACCATAATACATCGTTCATTGATGTTTTTACACAACATTTCAAGTAGATGTCTCTCAACTGACCCCAGCTTGGAAATATTTATGCTATTAGAATCAACATAATTATATTTAGAGAATATTTTTATTGACATATCTCAGAAATTAATTTTCATTATTTTTCTCTATTTGTAACAAAACAGTTGATCGAATTATATTCAAAATTGAGAATATTATCATAATGAATTAACGAATTAATATATAATTTTTACTATGCTTCTATTTTTTTAACTCGAGATATCAGGAACGAAAGTGAATGTGAACACAAAATATTTAGTGCAACAACTAATATTGTAACGAATTTGACATTTCCGCAATTGATACAATTTACTGAAATAAATCAATTCTACATACACACTTCCGAAAAATATTTCGTTTTTAATATCTAAATTTTCGTGTCATGTGTGTATTCCTTTGTATTTTTTAAACGCGATGATACTTTTTTCATTGTATGTATTTATATGTATATAGTTATATTATTAATATAATTCTGAACTAAATATTTACTTGAGATAGGGAGCGTTGCTCGTACAGTTGTACACTTTCGTTTTAGTATCACAATGCAGAGTAATGTGCCATGCTGCACATATTATTGTATCGATCGCGTAATCAACAGGTACTACGTCCAATCTTGCGTCTTTATTAATTATCATTGCTCTTAAAATACCGTTACCGATTTGTAGAAAAACAGCTGTAACAATAAAATTGAAGAAGTAAGGACTGAAATAATAACTCAGTAAAACTGCTAGTAAAACTCAATGATTTTGTTCTTCATATCATCAGGCTCAGCCTCCTGACTAACTTGTGAGATGAATTTTATTCGCCGCTCCTTGTTTGTTAAAAAGTTAAAAATTTCGAATGTATAGTTGTTTTGTTCCATATGAATTAGGATTAGATTTAACGTAAAAGATGCAAATTGGAAAGTTTATTTTAAATTTGTTAAAATTGTGTAAGAGACTGATTACATAGCAAACGGACTACGATTAGTAATAATGAATAATACATCAAGGAGAATTTCAGGACAACAGAAAAAGATCGAAACAGAATTAATTATTGTAACATTAGTGTTATACATAACACATACGTATTAAGTTCAAAAACCAAGGACAAACACGAAACGAACAAACAATGAGCGAAAACACGTATTCTATCTGCTTTTATGACTTAATAGCACGAGTGACACCCCTTTGCTGAAATCAACATAGTCTAACTCAAATCCAATTTTAACGTAACCAGATTTAGCCCGAAAATAACTCAAACCTAATTCCAATTCCACTAAAAACATGTTTAGTTTGGATTAAATTTGTAATGAGGAGATGGTGCAGAGGAAGCAGCAGAGTCCCTTTGCTGTCTTCGTTTTTGTGTCTTTATATTCATATGATGCTCAGATAAACTTTAATATTTCTCAACTAGTTTTAAGAAAATTTTGTATCTGACATGACGAAACAGTATTTTGAAAAGATAAAAGTTTCCTTTTTAAAGTCTTCCTTCTTACAGCTTGTTCTCAACTAGAAAATTTACATCGGCATGTCACTGTTGTAGTATTTGTACAATCAAACGTATATATTGCAGCCTTTAGTCGCAAGGTGACAAGAAATAAAAGGTTTCAGTAAATGCGATTTGTTGATACTCTTGAAGTAAAATAATTGCAAATAATAAAATTTTGTCAGCGACATTGAAATCTCTGAATATTAACAATATCATCATTCATCTCATGTACATAGCAAAATATACGGAAAGAGACAATCGCTGAATCATGGACCAATCTTTGGAAATTTAAATTCCTCAGCCCAGGTCATTTTGATTCGAGTAGTAGAATGATAGTAGTATAAATAAGAAAAAAGGTTTATGACTGATCAAAAGTGTGAAAAAATAGATAAATTTGAATGGTACAAGAATGGTCATTGAATAACTCGAATATCATTGACAGAATATCGTTGATATTATTGCTGTTATCCATAGTGTCTCCAATTATAATGAAAATGAGCAAAACGAAAAAATAAGCCATAAAGTAAATGCTGCAATTTGAAATCAATGTTTGCAATGTTCAATATAACGCGATGAATGCGACAAACGCAAAAATGAAGATTTACTGTGAATGAAAAGCTTGTGTAGTAAAGCACTTTTAAATGCAAAATTAACAGAATGAAAAGAACATACGTTCAAAACAATATAAATTATATGATCTTATCAACTGTAATTAGGATATATAAATAATACATTGTAAATGTAAAATTGTGTCTCTACGTATTTATATTTATATCATAGGAAGAAATCTAAAACCAAAATCTTATTTTTAAACAACGTTCTCAGTCATCGATTGTTCGCTGAATCCGAATAATCCAGGATGTTTGTGACTACGCTGGTTAATCGAACGCTTACTATATATTAATCTATACTACAATAACTCTTAATAATTATCTATAAAAGTACCTGTAACTCCATAGATATTGTCCACCCAACCAGGACATGGTTCCTTTCGCGAAGCACCAATTATACTTGGTCGCACTATTGCAACTGGTATACTATCACAACTGCTGCACAGAACCTGCTCTGCTAAATTCTTGGTAAACGTATAGGTGTTGGGATACATTTTTAGAATTCTTTCTTCTAACAGGTCGATCAACGTTTTGTCCTTACTTTCACATATATCTACCACCGCAGAAGGTGCCAAACACGTCCTGCAATACCATTAATAACAAGTGAAAATATTTGTGGTGTTGCAATTCTTATGAAGCTATTGATTTTTATACAATGGAAAATACAAAAATAGATTACGTGTAAACTTTTTCCTCAATCTCTGATAAATATGCATTGTTGTAAGCTGTGCTAACGTGGATGATGCTGATTACATGCTTTAATTCCTTGCACAGTTGGATTACACGAGCAGTATCTTTTGTATTTGTATTAACAGCCACATTCAAAGGTTCGTTGAATCTCACCGTAGCCGCAACATGGAATACTATATTCATATTATGTATCAACATAGTTCTATCTGCTGGCGAAATACCTAAATCTGGCAGGCTCATGTCACCCTGTACGGGATGAATCCTGCTCAAAACCGAAGGATATTTTACTCTGACGCTGTCATAAATCTGAAGATCAAAACATATAAAATCAATTCTCTGAAAGCATATTGTTATAATATTTCATATTCCAGTAGTTTTTAATTTTCTGACGTTTCATATCCACATTTTATATCAAATATGGTATACATTAAAAAATTGTATTCAATTCATTTCCTCTTATTCATTTTTTCATTTTATTCATATTCATTTCGTTTACTTATATTTCATTTATTTTATTCGTATTCACTTCATTTCCCAGAGATGAACTTCTCGAAATATTCTTATTTTCAAAATATTTCTTTCTACGTATGAGAGTGATAAGATAAATAATATTTTAACATCTGTAGTACGAAACAAAATTAAAACTTTAGCAGGATTAGTTGATAATACTAGTAGAAATTGAATTTTACAACTACCATCTTACGAAAAATCTTTCTTTGTAGAAAATGAAAACGGAATAAATGAGCGAGTCGTTTAGAAGTTATATTGATTATCTCTATAAATTGTAAAGTTATGTAACTAATGCTGTTCTAAGTACTTTCAAATACTTTTAAAGTTAACATAAAGTTAATTATTAATCTCCGTGATATAGATTTTACTACTATGAATAAGTGAAATGCGAAATGTGTTCGTCCAAGACAAGTATTCTAATAGCGTCTTCTTTGATGTTTTTTGCATGTTTTTAATATTTAAGAAAAATATGTCGTAAAGCAAAGAAGAAAATCAAGAGAAAGAAATTGTATTATCAGTGCAATTATGATTGTCCACATTAATTGATAATCGAATTACGCTTAGTCTGTCTGTCTATTTGATATCTGTTGAATTTAATTATTGCTCGTACCAAAAAAGTTAATCACTATTCTACGGTGTAAATATTCTTATGGAAATACAGTTGTTTGAACTGATTGTTGAAATTACACTAGTAAATATATATCTATTTAATGAAACTAAAAAATTTACAAAATATGAAGTTCATCAGTTTTGGTGCCGAATGGTGCTAAGATGTAAAAAACAATTACAATATTATTTACATACTGGATCATCAATGAGTTTCTTAAGTCGTTGTTTTATCGTTTGGTCCTTCTTCGGACGAATGAGGATATAAATGGCTGGGATGCTTGGACATGCACGCATTAGTTTCTCCAAGATGCCTTTCCCTACGAAACCTGTCGCTCCTGTCACCAAGATCGCAGTACTATCATAGAATGCTTCGATGGAATTCGCCTTATTCAGTTTCTCACTAACATTATTTTCATTAACTTTTATATTCATTCTATCCATGTTGCAGGCTCTTCAGTCCTAGTATCTTCAACTGAATAATAAAAAAAATGAACGATACGACAATAAGAGACTTGCCACTTTGATTAGATCTCTGTATAGAGTAAACAATGTAACTTTAATCACTTTTAATATCGATGTCGTCAAAGTTTGGAAAGTTATTGAGGAAAGAAATTGTTTAGTACAAAAGGGCTATAATGCAACAGCAATAATTTTTTTGTCAAATCCATGAATAGTGGAGCGCGTAATGACACTTAGGACACAGTGAACGCTCATAGTTGTAATTCGAGTAAATGTTAATACTTGTAAATGTTTCAATATTAGCTTCGTTACTACAATGGTGTGGAGAAATTAATGCAGTACAAAGCATACAAAAGTTATTTTATTTATAATATATATGTGTAAATATTTTTCGCGCATATTGTATTATATACCGCAAAGGAAGAAATATAACTCAATACAGTCTCCACAATGTGACGACTTACTTGGAAAAATTTTTCGCCTTTGTTCTACTTCTAATTATTTTGAATTTTTTTCATAATGTCTTTTACAAAATCAACACCCGATCCTGGTTTTCTTGCCATTTCTTTTATTTCATGGCACAGTTTTCTCTATGAACTTGTACGTAAAAAAATGCAACCCTCAATTTCACTATG
Organism: Tetragonisca angustula; assembly: GCA_036937485.2. NCBI lineage: Eukaryota > Metazoa > Arthropoda > Insecta > Hymenoptera > Apidae > Tetragonisca > Tetragonisca angustula. Next base: position 51,505 of record JAWNGG020000264.1, read on the forward strand.
TAATAAAAATAAAATATCGTAAAGAACAAGTGAATATCGAAGAAACACATTTCAGCACCGACGACGAATAATAAAATCAAGTAAAATAAATCATTAAACATGTTCATATGCTTCAACGTGTCTGTTACAGATAATTTTCAACATAATACCTATTGTACAATAAGAAACTCAATGTGGCATTCACCGTATTAAAATTCTGCATCTAGTAGATGCATCAACTCCACTGAACTTTTTATATAAACAAGAAATGTCTGTACCTCGGAAAGGAAGAGTTTTTGGGCTCTTATATTTTTATGATCTTTTACCCCTTCTTAGGAACAGTTCTATACATCAAAGTTTGATGACGGTATTTACGATTTTTTCTTACCTGTTATATCCACCTAAAAAGCGCAAAAAAAGGTTGGATGCTATTCGACTATAGCGGTTCTTGCAGTAAGTATGCTCGACTACTGCGTGCTGTATGTTGCTTTCCTCGACATTTATATTTGTAATACATCATCCTACTACCATTTCCACTACCAATCCCATTAGCACCACCACTACCACTATTATTGGCGTTATCAAGGTAAGATCTGCATATTTATACATTTCCGGAAATATGCAAATTAATGAGACGAAATGAGTAAAGAATTGTTTGTCATAGGATTTATTTTGACAAGTTTATGAATTAGTTCATACATAAATTAACATGTATGTTGTGGCATATAGACCAGCATTAAATAATTCATCAATTGGACGTCAATATAGAAAATTTTGTCCTTAACTCTGTTTTTTCACCCGCTAGTTCACCAGCTTTTTCTATCTTCGTATTTGGAAATAATTTGCACTACCGATACTTTATCCTTGCTGTTTGAACTTGTCCGATTTATTTCGTATCTAATTATGACTTGAAAATGAAGTTTATGAACACTAACTTAACAAGTGCTATACCGCTGCGAGCATGGACTCCTGGAACTATAAATATTTATTTTTCACATACATGTACTGTGGACAAAAGTATGTTGTTATATGATCAATTATACAGTATTAATACGTCTCTTTTTATGAAACATACAGGAATGTGCGTATTAGCAGAAAAATGTCCATCTTCTCTTTATTACATTTTTGGTAAATACTAAGCATGGTTATTAAATAAACTAAGTAACAAATTACCTTATTTTAAGTTCCTAAGGAAACATTCTCAACCTGGTAATGCAATAATTATGAAAATTCGGGAATAAGCAGGGTATATAGATAGGTGTACTATTTTTAAGAGGGAAGGGAGGGGGAGGGGGGGGGTAAATCTCTTTACAAGAGATACAAAAAAAAGTTTTGAGAAAAAGTCACTTCATTTAATTAGGACTAATTTGTCCTAGAATATTTTTCGATTGCAAATAAAAAGATTTGTTTTATCTACTAAATTAAGGTATTAATAACTTTTTTATATAACATATGAATTATTTTAAGTCATTACGTTACAACATTTATGCTTTGTGAAATATTGAAATTGGTTATAAGTTTTTGCTTAATTTCTGTTCCTTTTAATATTTACAAAGGATATAAATTTTGCCCTGAATTTAGCCCTAGTACAAATTTAACTGTTGATCATTAAAGATTCTTATAGGTAAAAATCCTGATGCCAAATTCTTTTCTATGTATATTATATATCATATTATATATTTAATATGCAACTGCATTATTTATAATTTCCTATTGATATTCTAAATAATAATTTTATCCAGTCCACAGAATAATAGTAAATATATTGCGATTGTTTATAAACATATTTTCATAGAAGTACGATAGAGATATTAGAATTTCGTAGAAATTTATTAATAGTTGAAAAAATATATATATATATATACCAAACGTGTACTTTAATTTGCATAAATTTGCATGCATAATGAAAAATTACGTAGCGAATAAGCAAGATAAGTTTGCCTAGTGGATCAAAGAGTTAATATTGAAAGTACGATTTAATTCAAAGATTATAACATGTATTAAGAAGCAAACCAGTGATAGTACAAAATATATTATTGATAAACAATAGTATGTTATGATTTTGTATGTGTCACATTTTTATTCGTTAAACGTATGTAGATCTGCTACAGTAAAATATTTATAACAAAAATTAAAGACGTCTAAATCACAAAGCAACAAATGTATAATATAATATACAACAATTATAATAACAATTATATTGTTATAGAGGGAGAAATATTTTGTATGTTTTCAAGCATGCGATTAAGAGATTGAATGTAAAGGTAGGATATTTCAACTGTTTCAACGTATGATATACATACATACAGAGATGCACAACAAAAATGTTGAAGAACGTCTTAACAATAAGTTCCGGAGAATTTTATTGAATGAATATACCAAACAAAATGTTCTAGATGAATCTACTTTTCGAAAAAATTGTTTAGAAGATTGTTACAATTTGTCTATATTTCATATTCAAGAGAATATTGGTTTAGTCTTTCGGATTTTTGCTGATAAGGATACAGACACCAATTTTTGCTGTATTGCAACTTTAATTGTTGGAAATCTTTGCGAGAAAACATAATTTCAAGGAATTGTCCGAAACAAATCGCACATAGTACAATTCACCAATAAAGCAGTAAGAATATTATGGTCAAATGAATTCGAAGATACGAGTTTGTCACAGATGTAATAACACATGTGTCAGAGTCGGGAAGCAATTTATGACAAGGACATTATTTTTTTCAAAAATAATTAATAGTTAATATGTTCATGTTTCCTCACGTATATTTTGCATAAATCTCACGTATTGTTTGTATTTCTAGATATATTATATTTATATAAACATTTACAATTTAACAACAAGAAATTTAACTTTAATATTACTATACGATTTCATGAAACTTTATATGGTCATAGATTTGCTAACAAGGGAACATACCAAAGTCGGTATCGTCGATTTTAATGAAATTTGGCATGAATGTAGTTTTTAAAGAAATATTTACCCGTATTTTATTTTTATCGGCAATGGTCGATGTTGAAGAAGTAAAAACTAACCTCGTAGTTAGGGGTGCGAAACATATTTTATCAAATATTTGAGAAATTATTGAAGATACCGTCTTATGATACATTTTGTGCAAATTCATGAAATTACTTTTTAACGACGAATTTAACAGTGTATACAGTTTTGCAGAAGAACCTTTTGTTTAAATAATATATTAGAAAAACCGCTTCTCACAAGTATTTCCAATTAAATGTTAACAAATTTTTTCAAATATTTGTTTATGAACACTATATATTCAAACATAAATTATGGATAAAGTGGAATCTTGATTTTTGCATTATAAAAAAATTCATTATTTTCAAATCTTTCTCGCTGGACGTGCAAAGCAGAATGTAAGCTAGAAATTTTCTCTGTTCGTAAATGTGTTTTAAATTGTTAAATGCTAATATAGTTTAGTTCTGAAAATATCTGATTTTATTGTTCAGTACTTACTGCTTTTTTTATAGTAAAATACTTGTGTCGAGCGGATAAATGAAATGAAAGTCAGTCACCTATCGTATCGGTTTTAACGTGTTGGCAATGCAGAGATTTAGAGTTGTAAACGAAATTTGTTGTAGGATTAACTTTTGATTGAGGGGAAACTTTAGTCTGATCTCGCTAGATCAATTTTGTGGCACGAATGTAATGCGAAGCAGTATCCTAGCAACAAGGTAAATAAATTTCTTAGATTGCTAGAGTAATATTATACAATACAAATTAAGGGATGCTAATGATTTATCTTTTCGTTGTGTCGTTTCAATTTATGCCAGTACCAATATCTCATTAGAGGTTGTGTATAAAATTACGACAAATATTATCTCGAAGCATCGAAACCTGCTAATGACGGAAATAGTCTTAACGATAGAAGCGTCTGCCATCTACTTTAACTTTCATCATAATTGTTAACAAGTATTTCGAGAAGAGTTCTCAGAAATATTAGTGGGTTCGGTAAAATCGTACATGTCGATAAAAATAAGTATGGAGAAAGAAAGTAGAATCGAGGAAAGCATATTGATGAATATTTCATGATAAAAGTTGTAGGAAATTACAGATGACGAAGATTTTCTTTCACGTGACTTGCATAGAAAATTCAAGTTAATTGAGCGTATGTCATGAGAAATACGTATCGACGAATGGAAAGCGTACAGTACATGTTTGGTACAGTGAGTTCGTCCTTAAAATTATTAAATATAATGATTTTATATGTTGTTTCATCGTTGAAAGTGAGAACGCAAAATAAGGGCAGCATAGAACATTTCTAAAATCAAAAGTGTATGAAATGAGACGCGTATGACACCAATGACGTCATAAATGTAAAATATCAGCAGAGACCTATTATAATTAAAATATCAGCAGAAACATCGTACCAAGTGTATCCAGTTGGCTTTAGTAATTTTTCGTACTTTCGGTAAGGTTCTACAAAAACAACTTCTACCAAAAACAAATATTTGTATTCACCATATCAAAGCGAATAGAATGGCATATCGTATATGCTAAAAGTTTAAGGCTCGATTGGAAAGAAGGCAATGTGTGTTGTGCATTAATATTTTCAAATCCTAGGTTTCAAGGTTTTCAAAATTAAAATACGTTTTACATACTGTGTAGTCATGTTCTTTGCAAATTAAATAGCATCAAAAAGAATAAATGCGTTCATTGTACATACAAATTTGCAATATATTAATATAAGTTAATGAAAATTTTCTATTTTTTATTTTGCATTGAACACATTTACTATTTTTTATGAGAATTACATATTATTAAAGCATAATTTCCATTACTTTTTCTAAATATATTTAATTAAATGCATTATATATGTATATCCAAATTTTTCTCATTCATTCCTTTTTATTATATGCTGCGTCATTGCTGCTTGTGATAAATGTTCTCGTATTTCAACATATGCCATTATTAGTGCATTACGTAAATAAAAATTTAAACGTTAAAAAAAGTACATTTCTTAATACTAATAACTATTTTAATAATTTGTTCAATACTATTAAGAATTACATTAATTTGGAAGACATAATAATGATTTTATGTCACAGTCATATCGAGAACCAGAAGTTGACAGTATCGTTTATGCCATATATTGTAAATAAACAACGCAATTGAAATTATTAAGTAGAGTAGATGAAATATTGCCAGGTTACCGAGTTATTCATTGTGAGGTTTTTCCAAACTACAGTGGGTGTAAAAAGTATTCGTACAGTGACTAATCACGACTAAAATGCTGAATAGTAATATTTAATATTAAACAATATTTTTTAAACAAACATCTATTCTCCAAAGTTTGTAGAATAATGATATCAAATAAACAAAAAAATTCATATTGTTTATATAAATATCAAGAAAAATGAACAAAATGACAGAAATGAACGCGTAGTAAGTATTCGTACAAGTTCTATTGTCACTATCAAGTGTACAATTTAAACATTTATAATAGAAACAACAAATAATTGTAAAATTAATATTTATAACTGGTATTTAGTAGGGTTTTCCTTTGATTTTACTATTACAGCTAGATTTCTAGGTATTAAATTAACCAAATAAGATGCGATTTTATTAGTGATGTTATTTCATTCGTTGATTAAACCATTTTTTAAGTCTGTCTCAGATGAAATTGTATGTTTTCGAATTGTTCGTTCCAGATAATCTCACAATGTTCATCAGGGTTAATATCTGATGATTGCGGGGATGCTGGCGAATATGTCAAATCCAGTATCATTGCATCTCAACTTATTATCAGTTTTATTCCAAGTATTGAGTCAGATGATGTAGAGAATTTTCCTTTTTCCAATTTCAGCTTAAAAATAATCCCCTATAATACAAATACAGTTTTAACTGTATATTTCCGAACAAGCTATCTATTCTAATGGCAATTTTGTGCAGTTTTCCTTTTAGTTTACATGGGAAACTTCCAAACTGATGACAATTGTGGTGTACTGTCTCTTCTTTTTTCAATATAATTTAATATAGTAAGAACTCGATTAATATAAATCGCCCCAATAAATTGGGGTTCGGCAAGGTACGTCGATGGTCGTAGAAAAATAACTAAGAAAGTTTCTTCTATGCAAAATAAGATTATGTTTTTCTCCTGTGATATAAATATAAATATATAGGAATACATACATTTACAATGGTATATTTACATATCCTCGTTACTACTGGTAATATTATATTTATACTGTTTCAGACGTTTGTTTTCCTTATTTAGTTAATTTTGCACGTATGTTTATTTAGTTTATTACGCACGCCATAATTTAAATTAAATCATGTTTTGTTGCATTCGTCGTCTTATTCTAAACGTTGTAAAATTTGATATAAAATCTACTTTATAGCTCATTTTTTCATTTTCCTGAATTCTGTTATTATTGGACTCATTATAGATAACGGTAATAACATCAACACTGATCTGTCGATGATTCCTGAATTGTTATTATCTAATAACCATTCTTATACGTCTAATTAATCAGTTTTTTTCACATTTTTGATCAATTCAGAAATTTAATTCTTATTTATACTACTCTCATTTCTATCAAAATGCTCTGGATTAGAAAGTTTAAGTTTTCAAAGTTTTCTCTTATTTAATAAGTTTATTGGCAATTGGAATACAGTTATTATATATATAAGTTAATTTGATGGTTTGAGGAGCTGTCGCTCTCAATCGTGTGGTGTGGGACATGTTAGAATTCAAAGGTCCGCTGGACACTTTCATCGAAGTCTTTTGTTCAACAGCAGGATCAGTAACATATTTGTACATGCTACTTTTTCATGACGTTTTCTGCTGCTATCTTTGATTATGTCTTTTGTGTAAGAAACACGTAGGTGTTCGTGGAGAGTTTGATTTCTGAGGTACCAAGGTGCATTCGTAATTATAAGAAATACGTACACTGATCTGACATCTTTCTATGATTTCATTTACTAGTACATTCCCGAAGGCCAATTTCGTATAAACAGTATAAAAAGATTTTGTTTTCTATGGACATTTTCTAATAGTTGGTACACGTTATTTAGTTTGAAGTCTATTCTTCTTTAAATCTATTTTGCAACAATATGATTTTTCTAAGTAAGTTTGTTATCCAAATGTATCTCAAGATATTTTCTACTCGTTGACTGCAGTAATACTGTGTCCTTTAAATATTCCATAGGATACTTTTCTTTCATTAAAGTGAAGTTAACTCGCACTGATTTAGATTCGTTGATTTCTATCTTTCATCCAATTTTGAATTTGAAGCAGATTTTGTAATGAAGCAGATTCATTTGTTGGGCTTGTGTGAGATGTAAGGAAAACACTGTCATCAGCAAACGTACCCATAGAAATCTGTAGTTGGTATGCCTGTAATGAAGAGAGTTATATAACTGGAGTTTACCTTGAATGAAATTTTATGAGAAACAGATTCATATTTACTTCATTTAAGTCGTAAATTCCTATGACACTTCTTACAATTTCTTATATCTTCTTTTATTACATGTAACGTGTTGTAATGCACAATTGCTTACATTTCTGTAGAATGTTAATTTCAAGAAATATGCGTGTTACTGATACGTTTGTTTATAATTATTGTCAAACATGTACACATATACAGGATATCTCGTTTGCATCCATTCTTCCACAAAAGATATCAACTTGAAATTTTAACATGTTGAATAAAACAAAGTTAACAGAACATTTTGAATATAAATATTTGCGATAGTGAGTAGATACTGTTTGGAAGACAGTAATTGCGAGAAATTTTTTGCCTTTGAATTACAAACAATTTTACTTTTTTGGTACATGAAATTATTCGAGGCATGTAACTTTGCTCCAAACATCATAATATATCTTGTTCAAAGCTGATCGTTTGGGCGAACAATAATTTCCATGAATATATTTATATTTTATTTGAAATACTATGTTGCATTGCCCCTGACGTATCAAATGCTTATTCGTTAATATCCCTACCAATTTTACAATTCTGACACTCAAAACATCCATGGATTCGACATGATCTACATGCCATTAAAATTTTATTTATTTTTCCATTAACAAGAATATGTATATTGAGAATATCAGAAATGCAAAGAAAGCCGCATATTGAACAATGTTTTCTGTTCTTTACTTACTACTTATGACTGAACTCGTTATACTCTCTGGCTGTAGTACGGTATAATTCATTTATCACAATAAAAGAAAGTTTGTTAAGAAAGTAGGGAGAAAGAAGTGGAGATTTAGGAGAGATAGATTTTATCCTAAGTATGCAGATTTAGATGCAGATCTTTACTAGTGTCTGAGATATTAATAAATTTAGTACAATAAATTTAATTTTACGTCCAGACGATAATAATCAAACTATCTTCGTTGAATTGATCAGTGTCATGTGACAGTCACTGTAATTGGCGCCTTCAACTGTCGAATAGTCAATGATGTGACAGTGACAATTAATGTCTATAGACATAGGTGTTGCATTTTGTTTCATGTTCATGAATATATATTGAGTACATAATAGTTATTAACTCAGTAATTGTCAGTAACTGCATCCATATCACTTTACTTTATGCATTTCATTATAAAATGATTAGAATATCGTTCACCTGCATCTAATATGATCATTCAATTAATCTCGTCTTATAAATGACAAGAGTATCGCATAGAAGAATGTTTTGTTTCCAAGAAATCAAATAATTATAAATCAAAAGAGGAATTCAAACTTAAAACTGCATTTGCAACAAAAGAGATCGCCAATGAAATCACCCGATTCATGATATTGTTGCTATCAAATATTGATATCAATGGAATAAAAAAAATGTTCAGATGTTAGTTTTTGCTTACAGCTAAAAACTTCAATAACAAGATTGTAAAATAAGTTTTCTTTTGTAAAAAATCATCTTTACCTTTTCCAATGGCATTATATATTTTTGATTTGATACTATTATAGCTGATGTCTGTGAACTATAATCCGTAATGCTGTCATCTTCAAATGATCTTAAAGTATAGAAATGTAAGTATACATAAATATAGAAAGTATAGTATAGTATAGCTAAATATAGTAAATATAAGTAATATATAGGAATAGAGATTTGAAATTAATTAGGTTAAGCACTGATTACATACTGATTTTATTTTTAAGAAATTGATTTTTTTCTTATGTAAATGACAAATAATATACAAGGTATCTCGTTTAATTGTGACTCCAAATATTTTTTTTAATAGAGGCTAATTTTATAAGATTAGTGGCTATTATTCTCGAATCCGAAATATACTAAGAATCATGATATTAATTTTCTTTGATTATTTCTTCGATCATTTATCAGTAAATAAAGTAATAAATCGATGTAAAGGAAAGGATTCCATTTGAATACGTTTCCAATTCAATTTCAAAATTTATTGATTATCATTTTTCGTCCCATTCTTTTATTTCGATTATTATTTTTAATTTTTAATATTGAAGTTATTATATCAATCCAGTATTTTTTTAAATTTAAAATGTATAATTTTGTTGTTTCGTATAATTGCTACAATTTTATTATTTATGTTCAAGCAACATGTAACTTCTCTTTTGAAAATGTTTACAATGTTTTCCATAAAAGTTTTAAAGGTCATACATTGAGATATGATAATGGTGTATTTCAACCAAATTTGTTATAATTTACTTTGAATACAACTTCTAATATAATTTCATTTCACTTCTGCATATAGTTCACACTTAGAAACACACGCCTGTAGATCAACTGCACGAGTTATAAATCGGGGAGTGTGGAAAGGGGGAGGGACGATTAAAAATCTTTCTGTTGCAGACCAAATGTGGTTCTGTATATATACATATATAATATTTAGTGGGGAGAAGGTAACGATCAATTTTTGTCTTGATGAACGATTAGCCATTATTAATCATCCTCTGTTACTAATAAACAAGTCCAGTTATCGAACAATTTTGATTACAGAAGCAATTTATATCTATCCATGGATAAATTGTGCATAAATTGTACAAATATATTACAAAAACACAAAGTATTTTCACATTAGTAATTGAAAATTCCTCATAACACATCAGTTATCACTCCGATTCAATTGTCAAATTCATTGAAAATGAATTAGAAATGAAATAGGTAGAAAAACATATTATTTTACAGCAACTAAATCAACACTCTTTAAATAGGGTAAAACGAGGACTCAACTTTATTTCATATGCACTCTAATGGATTTTTAGCATACTTAATATCGATAATGCTCAATATTACAATGGTAGTACCCAAATAACGATCGACAAAGGCCAATGCTGCTCAAATTGTAAATTCAAGAGATTTCATGATAAGAAATTCGAGTGTGAATGGAAATATCAAGAAAATAAATCAAGACCTTGCTCCTTAAATTAAATTCAAATTTTAAACTGTACCAGCAAGCAAAAATTTTCTTTAATATTTTTGTATCTATTAAACGAGAAATGTGCATCTTTAATTTTTTAATCCTTTTATTTCAATTAATATATATGAAGAGAATAATCAACGCACTTAGGCTAGGTAATGTAAACACTTATATATTGTACAATTATGTGCAATTATTAATTATTGTTAACAATACTATTATGGGGGAAGATATATAATATTGTACATCAATGACATCACTATGCCAAATATTAATACTAATTCTATCCTAACAATAAATATCCCAGAAACGCTGTCAAATAATTATATCATTTCCTACTCCATACGCAGACTTTGTTACTTAGCCGTCTCCTACTCCATAATTTTCCAAATACCGACCTCATTATAAAATTGCCTAAAATTCGACTGTTGATGACGAAGATCATTATTGATTAATTCAGTGAAAGTAATTTGTACTAGTAACGTCTATATTATATAATAGGATTCGAACCGTTCGAACATTTAACTTATTCAATTTAATCTCCATATGTTTCTCAGATAAATATTCATTTATGTTTGCAAATAAAGAGGTGGAAAAAAGTATGCAGTAGCACACTTGATGAAACATTACCGATATTTCAAACTGTTTGAACTTTGTAAAACAAGATTGTACAATAATTCAATTGTTCCTCATTTTAAAGCATTAAACAGGTTTGTTAGTATTATGCTTACTGTTAATGACTTAACGCCTAAATAAATAGTAACGACGAGAAATAATATAGAAAAAGTGTGTGGATTATGCCATGTATGACAAAAAGAAATAGATATAATCGATATATATTATGCTTATGCCTAAAAGCAGGAAATCTGGGCAGTACTTTTGTTGAAGTGAATATGAGATTTAAATGATAAAGATCGAGGTTGGCAACAGTCAATGCGACATAATAGCCAAAATGGATCGTGGTAGATCTTAGAACTTTTTGTCAGTATGGGAAATGGACAGATCGTTGTCCACGATGAATGTAAGACAATAAATTTCTTCATACTGACAAGAAATCTTCAACCAATCAACAAATTATATTTACATAATTTTAATTACATTTTAATTTACATAATTTTAATTACATTTTAATTTACATAATTTTAATTACTGTTTCGCAATGCACTAAAAATGACATTTGAAATCCTCGAGGGGCGTTAACAATTAGTCAAATGTGAAGGAAGTATGTAATATACAATCGAGAAGCTCATGATTAAAGGAGTCTAATAAATTATTATATTCGGCACAATAGAAAATACAAGAGTTACCAATTATAATATGATTAAGAATTCTATTCATTTTGTACACAGGATATTGCCAATTTTTTAATCGACTGGACGTATTGTTGTTGGAATATTACTGGGTATAGAATTACACATTTTGCTCACTATGTTAGTCCAAATATTAAAATGCAGACAAAATTTATATTAATTAGTGCTATATGTACATACAATCGAATTGAGAAACGTAAGCAAATTGACAAAAATTTCAAAATAACTAATTCCCATGGAATTTTTATTATATGTTCTAAAATATCTATTCCATGAGAACACTTTTTAGAGGAATTTCTAGTGATAATGTATATTTTCATAAAAATTCCACAGGTAGAAGTATTTTCTTCAATAAAATTTGAACGTAATATTTTTAGAAAGAGAAAAAACTGTTTATTTCGATACCTGGTTGTAACAATAATGGTTTTGGTTGAGTGCAATTTCGTCAGTGCCAATAGAAAGCTTTTCACTATTTCAATCTGTCTTGATTGACGAGACTGATTGGAACTGATTCTTCTTTCCAATTTTGTCAGACAAATAAGTCTGTTTGAAGTAGTTAACGAATAAAACAAGGTAACTAATATACATCAGCGCAGAAAATTTCAAGTTGAATATCGTAACGTTGCATTGAAGTTGAGCAATTTGTACGTAATAATATATCGAAACAGTTATAACAATTCCCAAAATCATTTGTGCTATCTGCAGCGTAGTCAAGGTCATGGCAATCCATTTTGGCGGACTGAATCGCATTGCTCTCAAAGCGTAATAACAATACATGCAAGAATGTATAAAAGCGTTCACGGCGCCGAACCATATGCTGGATCCCGAAGTTTCCACGTAAGAGAACCATCCATAAAGAAAAACTGTCACGTGATGGTACCAATGTAGAAATATCAATGGTTGTTTTCGCAACACAATGAAAATAGTGTCGCCGAATTCTAGCAATTTCATCAGAATAAATACCCATGACCAAAACGCGCTTATAGGGTTGTGTGTAAGGTACCTGCAAAAAATATAATTAATTATACATATGAATTAGTATTTTCAAAATAAAATTATTCTGTTTAATTAATAAATCGAAATTGATCTGTCGATCCATTAAATTGGTAGAGTTATATATTATGTTTACTGATACATAGAATTTACATTTGTTAATTATGTCATTCCTGAAATAATTATGATCTATGGATATTAACTATGATTTATAAATATATTTATAAATCTTTATATATAAATATAAATATATAATGCAACATTATCTATATTCTTTTGTATATGCGAATAAACATTTCTAATCATATTACTTTAAATTGAAAAATTGTTATGTCGATTAAACTTTACTAAAGGACAAATTGACAAATACAATTCGTTGTAAATAATTTATATAACGTAAATATACCGCCTAATAATTAATAGCGTAAAGAAATAACTGAAATATATTTGTTAACGTTTTTTCTTCTTTTAAATGGCAAACATGAAAATATATAACACTGAAAGTTAATATGACTATTTTATAAAATAAGATGTAGATTTGAAATTACCTTGGTATACAAACACTCTGATAATACCCATGATGACTTAATACATGGTACAGTTCTGGTATTACTCTAAAATTACAAAAAATAGACAACAGCGCAAGTATAATGTTCCATAATGTAAGCATGCCTCTTATTTCGAACTTTGGTCTATTCGACATGTAATAACGCCCTCCAAAAATTAGCAGGATATAAATGGCACAGTAGTAGAAACAATTTGGAAAATGATCCCTCATCCACGCTTGAGTATCCGAGTAAACAAAGTTCTTTTCAAAGTTGAACACATAAGAGTATGTGGGCAATGCAACTTCCACGCGATCCATGTGATGTAGTTGTACGTCCATTTTGAAAGATTTTTCTTTTCACTTTCAGTCGAAGAGTATCTAGGAATTACTAACTGCTAGCAGTCTATTGGAACAAAAGAGAAAATAATTATTGGATGTTATTATTTCGTGTCAAATAGTATTATTCAAGATTGAAAATTTGTATTTTCTTCAAAACATTTTCAAACATGGAGGGTGATGGACAGAAGCACATTAATAAAAATCACCAATTCAATTAGAAATTTTAAAAAAACTTAAAAGTGATGTACAAAAACTCAAGTACATATTACAAACGTGCTTAATCCTTGGAACATTCATAATTATCAAAAGACGAAGTTATGTAACAAATTAAATATAATTTCATTTTCAAACATACACCTTTGTTTAATACATAGGTGCATTGTGATGTATTATATTATTTGAAACTCTAATAAATAAACCAACTATTTCATTATTATAAGATTACCTGTATTTCAGTACGGACTGAATACTTAAAGAGTCTTTTCTGCTTTAGTATTAATTGTGAAACATGCTATTGCTTAATTTTACCAAAGTTATCATTTACCATTTATATTATTATTAATAATATCTATTATATAACTTTAAACACAACGAAGTAGTGCGAGTTCTCGGTCTATTTTTTTTATATGTTCATTCATAATTTCTTCTTTCCTCTCGTAGGATTAAAACAGAACTATTAAAATTTCTCGTTGTAATAACGATTAACCTAATCGGTTTCATGTGTACCAAAAATCCATTTAAGTGCATATGAAATACTGTTTATGAGTATTTTCTCGCGTTTCCCTATCAGAAGAATGTCGACTCAATTTGTGTAAAATATTTTCTGTTTATTTCATCTAATTCGTTTTTAACGAGTTTGGGAATTTCTCTGCAAATATCTAATGTGACTGTCCTGATATTTTCAACTGATAGTGTGCAAATGCTTTAAATTTTTGTCAATTATCCATATAATTTTGTCAATTATCCATATCAATAGAAAAATGTAAGTTATTTTTGTAATCAAGATTATAATTAATGTTTGATAACCAACCGGATGTCTGGTTTATCGATATCGGTGATAAATTGCTAACGATTCAGATTGGCTAACATATAGGCTAGCCGTTATCCTTTCTCCATCAAATCTCCATCGATATTGTATATCCTGAAAATCTCGGATGCCGTCGATACTTTACTATGTCGATAAAAAGACATCGAAACAAAAAAAATCCGGATGTTGTCGCAGAAGTGTAGGGCATCAAAGATTGAGCATTATTGAAAAGAAAAATCTAAATATCATTTAAATAATTGAATACATCTGTAGCTTGATGTTATTTAGAAAATAAGTACAACTTCATATTAGTTTATTTGAACAAGAGGTGATTTTTCTCAAAATTACTTTATTATTCGGCTAACAAATCAAATAAATTTTTATTTTATTTTTATTTCTACAAATAATTTCCCAAATATTTCCTGATTCTATCGAATAAATTACACACTGTGTTTAATTTAATAATTTAACTAAAATAAAAAACAATTTACTTGATTCAGACTCAAGATAAAGTTATTGCACCCCCCCGTTATTTTCAAATAATAATAATATATTAATGGAAACGATCCGATTATTCCAAATTTTTATTTTTTTGTCTTCGTTTCAATTTGTCTAATTTTATCTAAATATTAGAAATCTGTTAATCGACAATGTCAAATGCTCGCACCTTCCTAAGAGCAGTCACCAAAATTCAGTGTACATTTCGGAAGGAGACGTAAGAATCGGGGTATTCAACGTAACTAATAAACGACTAAACTGTAGAACTAAGTGTTTATTTTTCATTCTCAAAAATGTATCTTATCCGTATATTATCGAGTACCTAATTGAAAATACTGTCTCAATACTGTCTTCAGTATTTATAGAATGTAGGATAAATTCGAGCGCTGGTGAATTTTACCAAGACAATTGATGGCCGGTCATTTCACGACAATAGAATTAAAAATATTAACTATCTCAGCCTATATACTGGTCGAGCTGCTATCTAATTTAATCTAACCTAGTAACATCTATGTAGATAAAATTCAATGTATTGTACCGATTTTTAAAGGGAACATCCTTTCAAATGTATCCTGGGATACAAATCTCTTTCTTTCGAAAATTTTGCAAATTCCAACATGTTTATGGATATTACAAACAATTTTTTCATATCCGAATGCACCGCCGTCTTGGAAATTGAAATTATTCTTAAACTTCGTTGTATTATTCTTTTTCACGAAGTTTATGAAATATGGACAATTTTTCTTTGGTAGAGATATTTTATGATTTGGACGTAGTTGTATGTTTCTTCAAAAAGTAAAATTAAAATAAGATTTGAATATTCTGAAGAGATAAAATTGAGAGCAAAGCATTTTCTTCGTGATTAATCTCTTCCAGGAAAAATGCAGTATTTTACAAGTTCACATTTAGTTCAATTATTAAAAAAACACATGTAAATACATATAAGATACCTTCTTCAATCAAGGATACAGAAAGGTTAAGCATCAGCAATTAAATATCAGCATTTTATAATTGTTAATTTCTGTGTGCATATCTGAACAGAGTTAGTGTTACAAAAGAAAAGTAAATGAACAAATAAGAGATGAAAGATACATAAAATATCTGCTTAACTCGATTAATCATATAATCTAAACTAATTAGTGGCTAGCGCCGGTTGAAAAATGATCACTATACATACGTTATTTTTAATTTATTTCGTGCATTACTCGATAAGAATAATTGTGAAACACACAAAATAAGCTAATTATGCATTTTGTAGTTTTTTCCTTAAACGTTTTAAAATAATTATTTCAATCACTGAGTTAGCCATGAACGGACTTATTTTTTCAAAAGAAAATATATTTTTTCGTACGATAAAGGTACATTGCTTTTCCACACTACCTCAACTGATATCTTACTTCAATGATACAATAAAGTATTGAGGAAACTGTATCCACTAAAATAGGCAAAATTCGAAAAGGACATTCAAATGTATAATTACCCAAAATTATGGTTAAATACAGGAGAATTCAGCCACATACTTTAAGCTATTGTAGTTCGAGTTGTCAGAGTTCAACTATCTGAGAGTTAATTAAACACAACTAAACATACAATGCCACGATTTTCATTATTTTCACACAATGCACTTTAGCAAAAAGCGAACAAAAAAATAAAACTTGAGTTCACGATAGTAAAACCTTTTTCGATGATCTTTTTCAACTACTGAAGTAGTACTTAATGTACCTCGAAGCATTTATATGCTTTATGACACTATCATTACCAAAGATAATCTAATCATCTGTGGCAGTAGTAACGACTTTTCTTGCATAACGATACGATCAGTTCTTAATTTTTTAACTAAAGGTAATGTCGGGAAGTAATTTGAACGTTTTATTCATTTTGTACATAAATGCATATATTTACGTTTGAAAAAATTAAATTAATTTGTTGGGATATTTTAATTTTGTTACATTTCAGCATTTTGCAGACACGATTCGAAATTATAGGATATAGTTAAAGGAATAATAAGGATTAATAAGAGTTAATTTTAATATTAATGAGAGTTAACAGTTATATAAATAAGAGTTCATTTTAATATTAATGAGAGTTAATATTAATATTAATAAGAGTTAATATTAATATAATAGAATATTAATTATCGTAGAATGTTATTTAGACTAAAAAATTAACTTAAACCTCAAAATTTGACATAAATCAAAATTAATCAAACCAGTGTATGAACGAACGAAACTTATGATCGTATTTCTTTATACATTACTTACTCCACTAATAAATCGTTTTCAGTATTTGGAGATCATTCACATGTGATATTTTAATATGTAAATAAAGCCATTTTGACAAGAAAATAGATGTTTGATTTAAAAATATAAACAATTAAAGTATATTATTTCAAAATATAAATACTATGAAATATTTGAATTTAAAAATCAGTTTAATGAAAAATCAATGTCACTTTCTAACGGAACGAATCTTTTGTGACTCCTGGTTTGTGGATATATTTTTATCCTCGCGATAACTAAAAAGAAAAATTCGATCTTGAAAATCACGATTGGAATCAATTTTGCAACTCTTTTTTTAAATGTTCCAGCTCCAATCCGAAGATGAAGAATCATATGTTGAAACTATATATAAATAAATAGATGAATAATTCCTTGGATATTAAGTGGGTATTATATAATAGGTAGGTACAAGAAGAATAATGAAAAAGAATGACAGAAAACTTTTAAAGCCCATACTATTTCATTTCATTAATTTTCACTAATTTTTCTATAATATGACTAGCATATGCCCTGTCGAGAGGGTTCGTTTTACTAAAGTAAAAACAAACAGATGACCTTCATAATATTCAATAGAATATAGAAATCATTTTACGAAAAATAATTTATAATCTCTGAAAATACACTGTTTTATATCTATAAAGTTTCTAACGAAACATAAAAATTGATCGTTTCTTTATATTAGTAATTCCATTATTTGAATTTTTGATACTCTTTCTGTCGATCTCGAGGGAATTTCTCTGTACGACTTATAGAAATAATCTAATTTAAAATAGCCAATTTTGCATATACCAAACCTAGTTGATTAGAATATCCTTTAATCTTTTAATCTTTAGAAAACCGATGTTTCATCGCGGTGATGGAGGTATTTTTTTCCAAATATTACATTTACATATACATTTTACATATGTATGCACTGAATATTTTGTGTAAAACTGCGAGGTTTATACCTAAGCCAAAATCGGATACAGGGTGAAAAAACACCTACTTAGATTTAAAACAATTTAATATTTTCCCATATCACTTCGACTGTATATTGTCGTCACTCAGATTAAATCAGTATAAAAGATAAAATAATGACGATCCATATGTTCTTTTTTAGACTATACCTATTTTCTATGTTTGTGAGTGCTGTGATTTCATTTTCGATCAGATATAACGATCATAATTATTGATGTTATCTAAGAAAATACTTTTTGGTATGAGATATTCTATTTGTTGCGTACCAAAGTATGAATATGTAAATGGTGCATTTTCTGTTCATTGTGATAGTCTTAAAAATTTGTACTATTTATAAAATCGTAAATAATCGTAATAAAGTTTGGGTATAGTGTATATTTTGCTCTGACAATGAGCAGACTCTTGAAGATTACACTGATTGGACGTTTGAAGAATTTGAGCGAATTCCAATATTATAAATATTGGAGGCAATATTGGATATTATATCCAAGTTTTATCCAGGTCATGATGCAAAACCGTAAATACACGCCTCTAATTTCGTAGTTTTTATTTCGAAGTATTATCGTAGTTTTTAACATTTTCTTTTACGTAATATAGGCTGCTGTTCAGTAAAAAGATTGCTTTAATAATCTTCTCAGTTTTATTCAATAATATTCTGTTCAGATCATTTTATGCCGAAGGATATGGTTTCACTATAATCTCTCTAATCAAAATGCTTGTCAGATCGTAACTTGCCAACAGTAGTAAAACTTTTAACATTTTTAAATTTCGTTTAAATAAAGTATTTTTATGAGTTTTTCGATATCGTTAATTTGATATGGTGTCGTACAAAACGTACTCAGGTTGCCAAATTATTTGTCCTACGCAATAGTTTTATTGATTTAAACGAATGATTATGCATCCATGATTATGTATCTACAAATATTTAGAAAACTCAAGCGTTAACCAGAGCCTGTGATTATAGTGTAACAGCTAATTATCAATAAATTACTCGTATCCTATTGATTCTTGGACATGTATCGAAAATGTCGTTAAAATATCATTAAGGCGAATAGAACCGATTAAGACAGCAAACAATGCATTAATTTGTAGAAAATCGAAGATTTATCAATTAAAACCTATTTATTTTTATTAAAATTTGTTCTCATACTACATATCGACACATTTCGGTTGTAATCTTGTTTTCCTATTCAGAAGAATTTCGATTTTAACTCTTCATACTTTAAGTCTCAAAATTTGTTTACACATTGTTATTTATATTTATATATATCCGCGTCCATTGATAAAACATTGTTATCGTTACTCAATACGGTTTTGATATTGAGTGGGAAATTATAAGAAAATTATACGAAATTACATGGTCGTTTGATTTACTATACAGAGTGGTACCTCTGTAACGTTGACTTGAAAAAAATTAATAATCAGTACTCATCAAATTGAATGTCGAGTTGCTTGCATGTAATGGATAGCATCAGAGTCCGGGCAAGTTGATATCTTTAATTTTTGTAAAACGATACTAAATAAGGAACTATGCAATTTATAATCCAGTTTAGATTGTGCAAATTTCTCTCCTTTCTTTATTTCACGGTCTAAACTAGACGGTAAGGACAATTAGTTGATGAGGAAACTATTAGATCTCCCGCGGAGACATCGATGGATGTATGCGTATTAATTTTAAGTTGCGTGCAACTAGTTTTAGTCAATCGTAATATTATAGTTAATATCTAAAATTCAATGTAAGTACATTCTATAGAATGATACGCTTATTGCTATAATATGTATGTAACAACTTTTATTTTTTCTTTAAACGTATAAAATATTTTAAACCAATTATAATTTAGTTATAATTATTTTCAGTTTAAACTTTGATATATATTTTAATATATTGTACTTTGATTTACTTTTCATCGACTTTTGCTTAAAACTCCTTTTGCTGTTCGTTCGCACAATGATAAGAAATTATGAACATTTTGCAATCGTATAATGAAAGGAGTTTCTTATTTTTCTTGTTGAATAAATTTTTTTTAAAGTAAAACAATGGAGCAAGAATGGGTTTCGACACGAAGCAACAATGTGGAGGTTATTCTACCAAATTCTAAGGACAAAAAGCTGTCCCAAATACTCTAACAATTTAAAATTTATCAAAAACAATGAATCTGTAATTTTACTTAAAAACAATGGAATGCAAGATAAATTTTATTATGTACAACACTAAGACTACTATGAGAATTCAAATCAAAATTGCAAAAAAAAATCACGGAATCATAATATACAATTCAAAGGTAAACACTATTATTACATTTCGCAACGCCAATTTAAACCGTGATCAATTTTTCGCAACACTAGCAAACAGCGCGAAATTATTTTGTAACTTTAATTCAATCCGTAATCAATTTTTCGCAATACTAACAAGAAAAATCGCGATTTGTTTAAAACGTGTCTAAAAGATGAACGATGATAAAGAAGAAAAAAAACAAGAAATACAACTACAGATACTAAAAAAGCATAATGAGAAAGTAGTAACGAGAATGACCTCCCATGCTCTGGAATCATTTAAATAATCCAGAGGATGAGAAGCCACTTGTTGCGATTCTCTTCGCGGCAGTTTGTCGGGCCTCTTCGGCTTCCAGCCTCTTCTTCCTTCCAGCGCAATGCCTGCTGAAACTTACATCTGGCTCGAGTTTTTTTAATTGCAAACTAAAAAATAAAGGTCAAATAATAATATAAATCGCGAAAGCTAACAATTCCAATACACATGGACGACTAAAGATCACAATGATCGTTATCTGTTCGCAAGTGCGTGCTCGAGCAACACTTATATAAACGTTCGTTTCGGGGCCTAATCGCGACATATCCGCGACCGTGACCGCGATACTAAATTCGAAAAATCGAAGAGTAAAACTAGAAACGAGTGGCATGCCCCATTTGTACCAATTTCACTGTCAATTTTTCAAATTAGATTTCCTGAAACAGGTTGGACACGCGACCAGAAACTGTGCCAACCTGCCCGGCCCTACCTATTTATCATTAAACATTAAAGCATACCAGAAAGTAAGCTACCTATCCTAACCAATCGCCCTATATTTAAAAAATGGCGAAATAGGCACACCAACACACTCTCTCCACCGTTCTCGCACACATAACTTGGGCGCAGATCTACACTAGAGAGATCGTTCCGGGACGCCTCCGGCACCAGAGTTCAACACACAACTATCACACTTTAATTTATGTACCATTTTTCTGAAATCGACTGACAATGCTTAGCAATGATTGCGTAAAACGTGACTAAAACACGTTTATATTTACAATTAATATTAATAACTGAGAAATGATAATTTGAAATTGCACGTGCAAGTTGACTTGGCATCGTTATTATAACGGGTCGTATAATTATAGTGTATTTAATGAGTATTACTATGTATTACAATGTAATAAATTCACACTTCAAGTTAGTGCATAAATATTTTAAATATTTCAACTTATAATGTAATGAAATAATAAAAACGACGCAGTTCCACATCCTAAATACACACAAGCGGAAAATACATCGTGCATGATACGCTAACACGCCGCTAGTCGCAGAGAAATTTTTTATAAAATTACAAACTATCGTGCCCAATATCTTTCACCAACCCAAGTAGCACTTCGGCACGTGAATGAAATTCTGACAATGAACACGGAAGGGGTTAATCTTGAAAATCCTGAACTAAAAAAATAATTAGTTTATGTAATTTGTATGTAACGGATTATTGTATCATTTTATTTCAAACTCCAATGACTATTCGTTCAGAAATTATTAAAAATGCAAGATAATGAAGACAATGAACATGAATTTATTAAAAGAAATACAATTAAATTTAATAATTGACTGAAACAATCGAAATCAAACAGTTGATTTTAAATTAACAGAAATAACCTCAGGCGACTTCTTCATCAAAGCACATTTTCGAAAATGACAATGTAATGTTCAAACTTGTTGCTTCGATTCAAAAATCTGTCTGTCGCGAAGTATCTACTTGCACATAAAATTTCATATATTTTGCTACAGAAAAAATTCTAATCTACTAAAATTCTTTTTTTTTTTTTTTTTTTTTTAATTTTATTGTCGCATCGACAGCGAGGTCATTAGCGACGACGGCACCATTAGATGTGTGAGTAGTAGTTTATGCTTTTTAGATATAATAATACTCTTTGTATGTCGTTTTGAGAAGTAAGGTTTATGTTTGCGTTGATTCCATATTTCTGTCTTTGGGTTTCTGTGGCATTCGTGCAGAATTTCAAATTCTATTGAAATTCATAGTTATAAATTTAATTAATTAAATTATTTAATACTATCATAAAAGAGAAAATGAAATTGGAAATTATTAATTATTAGCTGTTGTAACAAAATATTATATCACCGGTATCAAGTAATAACTGCATCTTTCACAATAATGAATCCGAAGGGTACTCGCCTTCTCTATCATGAAATGCTCAAACTAAATCGTTTTAATAATGATTATACATAAATATTTATAATTTATCTGTTTACATGGATGTTCATATAGATATTCTATTTTTACGAACGTTTAAATTGAAGATATTTTACTTTTATATATAATTACTATAAATATATATATATATATATATATATATTTTAATTGTTAAAATTGCGATATGCAAGAGGCCCTATCCTGATCTGATACATAAAAAAGACCTGAAAAAATGTTACTACTCACAGGTATAAAAGAATACCCGTAGTCGTTATGCTCGTCGAAAATTCTACGTATACAATCAATCGCTCATGCCAATTTGGATCTTTCATCCTACGACATGACTGAGCGACCAGAGGAACGTAAATGTATGCGACTTACTGCGAAGAACTGGACCGAACATCTGCACTGGACTAAAGAAAGTCGTCGCAAAGATTCTCATCAAGTAGGTATCACTAATCCCACGGTGGAATTGAACGCTATGAAAAATTTCTAAAGGCCTAAAGACATAGTGTTATTTGTGAAAATTTAAATTTTTATTATGATAAAATTTGGGATTATAATAATTTGAAATTTTTTTATTTCACAGTTATAATTTAACTTGAATGAAAAGAGAATTATAGAGAATAGAATTAATTCAAGTACAATGTGCCAAAGTACTTACATTTTTAGCTTTTGGAGCATCATAAAATTCTTTGAGTATACAGGGAATTGAAGACTATAGAGAATCTGTACTAATCATAAAACATTAGAATTTGTACTAGAAAGCAAAGTAAAATCTTCAGTACGTGATAATAAGATTCGTTGATTTAGAGCCACTGTTTGTTCCCCAAAAAGTACAATAAAATTGGTGCTGTGAAGCGTCTGTAACAAAACGTTAAACATTATGCTTCGATGTTAAATTTGAAAAATTGACTAAATTGAAGTATAATATACAAAATTACTTACGATCTTGCCAGGAGAAGCTTTATCCTCTTGAGCACTGACTCTAATTGCTAACGCGCGCGATTAAGTAACAATCGGCGGACTCACTTTAATGAATTAATTTAATTGAATACGAGACATTTTGCTCAGAAAAATACTGAAACGTTACAAATACTGAGTCGACCGACCACATTGCGCACGATCACAAAAATTTTCTGAAAATAAAGTTGATTAGTAGGAGGAGAACGAAAGATAGGTATTTAGAACATATTGCTATTTTTCTTGAACATAATTGTAAAAAAATTCGAATATATATTACAGATGAAAATTGTAAATTATAAAATATTTATCGATACTGAATACTGTAAATGAAAGATGATTATTGTATTCTGAATTTTCGTTATTAGAATGGGGAGTATGCAATGCACATTAGTAATATATTACATCACGCATATAAATATTCAAAAATATTTGCACAATCAAAATTTATAGCTAAATATATTTAAAAACCAACACCACTGAAAACGTTTGTGAAATTTTGCTTTGAATCGTTTCAATTGCGCGTCTGCATTCGAGAAGAGCAAGTATGGTATAATAAAATAAAATCTAACAAATATTGAGATAAATTTTTATCTGGAAACTTCTAGATGACACTTTTTTCTGGATGACTTTTTGGTATAATACTTTCTCTTTTGAAGATGAGGAGTGCTGTTTTCCGTCATGCTTCCCGCTTAAAAATCGATCGTGAGGATTATCGATAACGTTCGAGAATCGTTGGAAATGTGTTACATATTTCACCGTAATCTTTGACTAATTTAAACCTAATACGCGCGTGTTTTGAACGAAACTAACTCGAGATAAAATGTAACAGTACTTATGGAAATATTTATTTATTTATTTATGTGCAAACATTTATTTGTTACCAATCTTCCATATAAAATAAAATAAAAATACATTGTAATCAATTTTATGTAATATTTTTAAACAGAAGAAAATAATCAGAAAATCAAATATGTAATAAATTTTTCGTTTCAAATTCCATCAATTCCTGTTGTGAATCGTTATATTTTTTTTATATTCTTATTTTATAT
The DNA here is from genome assembly GCA_036937485.2 of Tetragonisca angustula. Classification (NCBI taxonomy): domain Eukaryota; kingdom Metazoa; phylum Arthropoda; class Insecta; order Hymenoptera; family Apidae; genus Tetragonisca; species Tetragonisca angustula. The sequence continues at coordinate 76,288 of JAWNGG020000264.1, forward strand.
TTCAAATTCTTATTTATTTACATTCTTTTACTGATGAAGTATCATTATTTTCAATCCAATAGATTATTCTCTAGTGAGTGACTATCTACTGATTAGTTTGAGTATACTAAGCCAATACACCCAAGTGAACGTTGTCATAAACTCCGATTTAAGTAATTATGCGTATTAATTTGTAGCATGTAAAAATGGAACATTTGAAGGACACAAAACAAGTTGTATCAAGTTAAGTCGATGAATACGTTTGTAAAATGTTATTTACTTTGTTTACTAATTAAATTACTTTGTGCAAATTTAAATAGAAAATATATCGCTTAAATAGTCAATATATAATATATGTTACTATAGCTAAAAGAACGACTACACCGGATATTTGAGTTATATTATGTATCCAATAAAACCTGAAATAAACAAAAATATCATTACTCAAATATACAAAAGTATTAATATTATAATTACATTGTTTTTTTATACCAAGGAATTTCTATACATACAGTGATAACCGTTGCGCTGCATTTACAGGATCAGATTTTTCCTTTAGAATGAATTTTAAACCTCCTATCTGGTAATTTGTAATATACTTCTTCCAATCCATATCTCGTAAATCCAATTTCAATTTATTGCTGTCCTTCAACACCTTTATATCCTCCGCCATTTTACAAACATTATCTCTATGAAAAGTCCATTCGCGCATAGTGAAGTATGTTAACATTGTAACCAGCTCATTGAAACGTTTGTTAATTTTCATCATTCTGAAATGCCGTTAATATTGTTGACCTAACGTGTGATTACCTCTTGTTCGACAAACAATAGGATACTTACATTGGCTTCTTACACCGAAGTTTTAAAACAATATCCATGACATATGCAGGGAAAACATTCAAGAATATATTCAAAATATCGTAAACAAATTTGCTCTCTACTACTTTGCAATACGGATACCATAGTATATCGTTCGCCGGCTTTTCTATGCTACATTCCAAGTAAATATTTGACAGATGATTCCAGCTTGAAAAATGAAATATTTATTAATAGAATTGAGTTTAAGATAGAGAATATTTTTATTGAAGTGTCCCATAATTAATTTTCATTACTTTTTTATTTTGTAACTTGAAAACTAATGTGAATATAAACACGAGGTGTTTAACTGTTTAATTTCAGGAAGGAGAAGTTATTTTCTATAATTAATAAAGTGTCTTGGAACAAGTTAAGTGTATAAGCCCATATTCAGATAAAATATGGTTTTTGCGCTCAGTGCCTAAATTCTCTATCTATGCGTCATCATCCTTACAATGATGTGCTATGGGCTCCAAATGAATTCTAAATATTTGCGATTCTCCTAAATTTGACGAATAAATATTACCTAAGAGGTCTTGCGTTACTCGTACAGTTATACACTTTAACTTCTGCATCTCGATGTATGGTAACATGCCACGCGGCACACAGTATCGTGTCGACGACGTAATCTACAGGTACTAAATCCAATCTTGCGTCTTTCTTAGCTGGTAACACCTTTATATTACCTTTACCGACTTGCAGACCTACAGCTGTAACGTTAAATTGCTTCAGAAATTAATTATTCTGAATTGTCAAAATATTTTGGAAATATATTATCGAAAATATGTTATTGACGATAAAGATATAAACGAAACAATCGTGGTTGTTCGATTAGTTCTCCTGTACCAGCAAAGAACTAATTACAAGAAATTGGTAATTCTAACTTCCATTATATCACTTCTGTTGAGCGAATATATATTGCATTTGAAGGCTGTCTAGCCTTCTAGTAATTAAAGCACTGCTGTAATTAATACGTCGAAACAAAAATAATTATTTAAAGAAAAGTTTGTTTGATTGATTTCTTTCTTAACAAAGTTAGGAAAAATCCTGCAACCTTAATAGTTGATATTGTTTGGAATGCAGTTAAAGAAGTGAAGAGGTTTGAATGATTATTACGATAAAGTAGATACAAATGTAGATAAAATACAATTTATTAATTTATATTAAAGAACATTAATAACTTTTTGTAGGAATACCTGTAACTCCATAGAGATTATCCACCCAACCAGGACACGGCTGTTCCAAAGAAGCACCAATTATACTTGGTCGTACTATTGCAGTTGGAAAACTTTTACTGTCACTGAACACAATCTGCTCTGCTAGATTCTTCGTGAATGTATACGTGTTTGGATGAATTTTCAAAATTGATTCTTCTAATAGTGCGATTGAGATTTTATCTTGTTTATCGCAAATGTCGGTTACCGCAGAAGGTTCCCAACTTGTGCTGTCAAATTATTAATAAGAAGTAAACTTATTTGTTGCATTGTCTTCCGTACTAATTGTAAGATATATTTTTTTATGACATAATGAAGTATTTAAAGAAAAGCTTTTGTGTAATTTAATCTTACGTGTAAACTTTTTCTTCGATTTCCGATAAATTAGCATTACTATAGGCTGTGCTAACGTGAATGAAACTGATTACATGCTTTAGTTCCTTGCACAGGTCAACGACTCGACTAGTACCTTTCGTATTTGTATTAACAGAAACATCCAACGGCTGCGTAAAAGTTACAGTGGCGGCGACGTGGAATACTATGTTCACTTTTTCTATCAACATGATCCTATCTACTAGAGAAAGGCCTAAATCTGGCAGATTCACGTCACCCTCCACAGGATGGAGTTTACTAAAAATTGAAGAACCGTGTTTTTCTTTGATGAATTCGAAAACCTGGAAAAGGGAGGAATTTTAGAAACTATACTACACAATGTTCAATATTCAGCCAACTTCTCTTTTCAAGTTTTTTATTGTTTATTGCATTAATTTGTCTAATCTACTATATAAATGTATCGAACCTATTCAATAAATTTCATTTTTAATTGCGTTTCTTTATTCTTCCTTTCTTATTTATTCTCCATTTTTCTCTGATACACTTCCAAATCAAGTCTTACTTTCATTTTGAGATATTCTGTATCTGTTCTGATTTAGTTAAAGAACTGTTATTTTAAGATTTTCAAAAGAAATTTTAATAAAATGTAATCTTCGATATTAAAAGTTTCATTAAAAAGTTTAATTAAAAGTTTAATTAAAAAGATACGAAACTTTATGATCGCTGGCTTGTAAAGAATATATTGTTTCGAGTTCCTTATCGAAATATGTAATTGGAGGAAAAAGAGGAAAGATCCCAAACATAAAATTTCTGTTAGTTTTCGAGATATTGAAACAAATTTTCAATACGATATATTCAATTCTGTGTAGAATCAGACATCAGCAATGCAACGGTCAAGGCTCTAGTAGTCATAGTCGGTCGACAACAGTTGCAATATCCTTTGAATAGGATGCTATAAGATACTCTACGTAAACTAGCATATTCATCGTGTATATGACTTAAAGGCCTGGAAAGTACATAAAACCCAAAAACCCGATCCTAATTTCTAGAATTCTTAGCGAGAAATGCGAAAAAATTAAAAAACGGACGATGTTCTAATACGTAGTTTAACCGTTCTGATCGTAAATGGAATACCCAAAGACACTGAGGATAATATTGCTCATTTAGTTGTATCCACAGTTACTCGGGTGACAAGAGCAACGTACGAGTGCAGTTGACAAAGTAATGTTTATATAGGCAGAATTCAATATATTGTGTACTGCAAGTATACCTCGGAACAAATAGAAACTTATGTCTGAAATCCTTCCGCTTTCCTATTCAGTCCCTAAAAATTCCATAACCTACAAATTTTAATCTACGACCTACAACAATGCAATAAATAACTGTGCTGTTCAGAAGCTAAATTGATTAATTGTATTAATTGAAAAGTGTAGCGATATACATATATTCATAATATGCATTCATATCTTGTACACATATAAACACTGCCCATCAAATTTGTTATATGATTATATACTACTGGTCTCTTCGATCAGGTATCGTCAACAATACGTAATATTTCTTCTTAGTCGGGAGCACGTGAAAAAAAGGCGTTTTTTAAAGAAAATTATAGATATATGTGTATTATATACGTTTTTCATATATGAAAAGAATCTATGAAGAAAAGAGAGTTTCAAGTCACTTTCAATAGTTACATGCAGTATTAATTCACTTGATGGTTATCGACGATGAATATCAAAGTGGTAAATCACTTTGACACGTTCAATCAATCTATGAGTCTGAAGTATTTCATTCATTCATAAATTTATATAAGAATAAAGTTGATCAATTTAGCATTTGACAGAGTAAAATTTAAAATAACGAGAGATTTATTTACGAACTGGATCATCTATAAGCTTTTTGAATCGCTCTTCTATCGTCTGGTTCTTTTTCGGACGCAAAAGTATGAAAATGGCAGCGATACGTGGACATACACGCAACAATTTTTCCAAAAGACCTTTCCCCACGAAACCGGTTGCTCCGGTCAGTAGGATCACAGTGGCGGAGTAAAATTCCTCGATGGAATCCGATTGATTCAGTTTTTCATTAATTTCGATGTTTGTTTTATCCATAGTGCTGGTTTTTCCTTTCTCAAATTTTATCTGCAATGAAATAACAGAAAGTAGAGAAATTGAAGAATTGAAGAATGCAAATCTTAGTGCTTTGGATTTCTGTAGGTAAAATGTTTCGATCTTTTCTGGCCAAACGTTATGAATATGTCCTGTATGTCCTATACGCTGGAACAATAAGAAAATAGAATGCTAGTTTGAGCCGAATCGCTTCTCAATTTTTAGATATATTCTAAGTTTATTTTACCTCAAAGTAATGGATGCGAGTGACGTGTTTTCCTAGGATATCGTGATCGTTTTATCCTGAGTAAAACTCTGCAATCTAATGTTAATTGTTTGCTAGTCTGTTTGGAACGATTCTGCTTAAGAAAATAATATGATTTTCTAGGAATGCATAGACATTTGACAATTGTGAATGATAATAAATTAATAAAAAATAAAATTAATAATAGAAGAAAGTAGAACGATATAGTGAATTTTGATCTGGGAGTTGTGAATCGTTGATAGTAAATGTACGCATTTTTGTGCAATACAAAAGATGAAGCCTGTATTAGCACTGCGCTCGACTGAATCGATCGAGAGCGTTTAATCACGAATAACAGATAAAGTAATGAAACAATAAGAAACAATGTAGTTTGCATTACTGATATTCTTCATGTATATATTTTTAATGATGGAAAAATAAATAAATTTACATGGCATGCAAATCAAATTCTCTTTGCGTCAGGTTTTCAAATGTGAGAAACACAGAATTAGGAAGGAATATTAATGATATAAGTTAATTTAATCTCTTTACATTTATGGATGAAATATCTCTCTACATTTTATTTTATCATGCTTTGAATTATTTCATGTGCTACAAAAATAAAGTCATTTATTTATGACCGCAAAACGTTTTCTCCATCGTTAATTCATATCGATAGATATGAAATGTGATATACGATTTCGCCTTTATTCAAATTGCTTATTCAAGAATATCCGAGACATCTCGAGTTTTTAGAAAAGACATACAAAATATTCTGTCGTCTTCAATTCTGTAAATGTGAAAGAAAATATAAAACTTCCATAATTCAACTATCATCATCGAACACTTATTGAATCACTTATTGAAGACATTAATCAACTGCTATCAAATTACATTGTAACTTATTTATTTTAAATTTTAATCTACACCTACTTTTCACCTGCAATTGTCAAGATACACATACAAATAACTACATAATCGTGGAATGTAGTTAATATTAGTAATTAACTCTTTTGGGACAGCTAAACAACCGAACATGCAATACCAAGAAAATTCTTTTACCTGTTATGTCCACACGAAGGTGCAAAGAGGAAAGTAAGATGTTATGTACTACTGACGGTATCACATACTGCTCATATGAAACGTGTGAAGCATTTATATCGCTCCATTACCATAACTACCATCATCCCCACCAGGGTAATGGTCATCTGTACCAGCAATAGTAAACGTATTTGTGCATTGTATAATGCATAATAAATTAGAATAATGTATGAGCATGTATTATTCATAATAATATCATTGGTGGTTGAATCCAACTGGACCATAGTTTTCGCGTATGAACTCAATTACCAATGCGTTCCATCGGAGGATCACTCACGTTGTGTTGCATCAAAGATCCTGTATTTTTACAAGTTATTCAGATTTTTCAGAAAGATTATATCCTTCAAACGACTGAGCTTGTACTTTGGCACACGCTTTTCAAATTGCCTCCCTGAAACACAGAATTTACAATATGTCTCTAAAGTATGTCACGTTGAGTGCAAAATAAACTAAAGCTCTGAATAGCATGCTTTAATATTTTTAAAATTCTATCTGGAAAAATAGCGTTTTCGGTACGATACGACTTCGTCTTCGACGTTACACGTTTCGACGACGAAGACTATACATATGTATTCATTTGTCTGTTCAGAAACGAACGTGCCACTCGTCGTGAAGTTTTATCTTGAAAGTGAAAAGAGAAATGAAAATTTTCGATTTTCAGAAAAAAATTCTACTTACGATTCACTATGAACGAAATTGAATAAAAATCTAACATATATGGTACGTGTATAGAAAGACCAAAAAATATTTTCATACAACATTGAAAAAAATTTTGTATATGCAAAATGTGAACAATCCCATCTCAAAGTAGAGAGAACAGTTTCTACGTATAAACTAATCTTTTCAAGGTAACGATATCATTTATTTACCGCTATAAAAAATCTGTAAAGAATGATTACTTACGTATTATTATACATATTTCACTAGGAGAAATAACGTTATTATGAATTAGTATTGTAATATATGTACACATTTTCTACAATATTAGCATATATTTTGTATTATTCGTACATATTTCTTGTATGTTATTTGCCTACATATTTGTTGCATACGTGATTTTCAGCTACATATAACCAGCGGTTTAATTATCATACGTAGATGTCATCCTGACACAAGCAGTTTTTAACTAAATAATTCTACGATAGAATCGATAATAGAAAAAAAACGATAGGAAAGGTAATTTGAACGTCTCATGTTGTGTTGTACCAAAATATCATCATAATAACCGCCTATCACCTATTACGTTGGAACTACTCTTATACATAATTATAGTCCTTTCCTTTTCCAACAACCCCTCTTAGGTCTCACTCTCTGTACCACTATTACACCTTGTTCCTGTGTCCATTGCCTCTTCGCCAGTTTCCTTCTAACCGTCTTCCCTTCTCCACTTTCCTCGCTCCACCCGTCCAGTCCTCCTTCTTCCTCCCTCCTGCTGCCCCTCTTCTGAAGTTATCATCACTCATTCATGCAGATTATTATTATATCATTGTTATTTTTTGTTGAAATTTTCATTTCTTTGAGTTCAAGATCATCCGAAGGTCATGGTATACTAAGTCGTTAAATTCGTCCAGATACGAGCTACAATACTATTAAGTCAAAAATAGTGCCATTTAAACAAACGAAGGTGACCTTGACAATTATTGAAAAAAAAAATGTTTTTGAAATTTTCTTTTTATTGCACTGTATAGCCAATCGGAAACTAATCAACTTTTATTTAAAACATTTTTTTCTCAGATTATCGCAAGTACTTGAAAATCGTGAAAAATCGTCACGTGGGGCATCCTGTACATATTGTTAAGTCCAAGTAATTGCGTTGTATCTATACATACGTACATCTGTTGACCTTAATTATTAAACAATGTAATTAATATATGCGTATTTCTGTAATTGTGATTAATGTTTATATTATATAACATGATGTTTATATCAAATTATATTAATATTATAAACATTATAATCATAAAACGTCAAACTAAAATTAAGATTATCAATTTAAAATTAACATTAACATTATTAAACTGATTCGAAACATTATTAATACTAAATTAAATGAAGTAAATGTATTATTTAATTTTCTTTGAAGCAGATTCTCTTATAAATGCTACTGATAACCATTCGATTGATAATGAATTGATCACGCTATCAGCTGTCTTTAGGTTTAGGTTAGGTTTAAGTTAGGTATAGTACAAATTAGAGAAAAATATATGTATTTTTACGTCAAGAAGCAACCGCGTGAAAAATCTATCTTGTTCTAGTGAAATTGTAAAATATAACTTTTCCTCCCATCCCTTGATCTGAAAAATATAATTTCCACCACGTAACCTGCACCTTTATACAAAATTCGTAAATACATTCAACCTTGGTCGAGTTTGCGAGATATATATAAAGTAAAAATATATTCCGTAGATATGTTTGTATTTTTCATTAAGTCTTCATGAAATATAAACATTTATATTAAATAAATAGCATTAAAGTTTGGTTGTTATCGTAATACTGATTCTTCTAAAGTCGTTTATAGAAAAATTTCTAATAACATTTTAATTAGCGTAATTTTTAACCAATGAATTATAGAATTTATGTTATTTGTCATAATCAATGCACTGCATAGTTATAATAAAATTGTTAAAAATTAAACATAAATTTGAATATCTAATATAAGAAAATGAGAAAATTAATAATTTTAATACTAGTATATTAAAGATAATGTAAAATAGTTGAAAATTTAGTTGGTTGAAAATTATTAAATAAAAAAGTGTTTTTAAACAATTAAAACATTATTAAATAATAAAAACGTTTAAAAAAATATAAATCATTTATACATAAAACCATGTATTCATAATTTAAAAATTTTAATTTACTATATATTGAAAGAAGTTGTGATGAATCCGTAAAACATGGATAGAGCTCTTTTTGATATGCAGTAGAATGATTTCGATATTAAAAGATTCATAACGCCGTACAGACCTCAAAAATCACATTTCTAGCATTTGCCAGTTTCTCAACTCAGCATCGTAAACGAGGTATATGCATGCAATGGAGAGGATAGCGCTGGCGATCAGGAAAATAGGGGAACGGGCCAGCGAGTTAGCCAGCTTAGGATACTAATCTCTCGTATCGGAATCTGTAAGCAAAGATGAGGTATACGTGTTTATAAGTGTCTCTGGCTGAATATGTACAATTGACAACACTGTAACGGATATCATTTTCCTTACGGTACTTGTACCATTTTGTATGACGTAGTTCTCCAATTCACCGTTGTTTAGGCTTAGAGTGTGTCAAAAGACTAGTGAGTGATTTTCATCCTGGTCGGTATTTCAGATGCGAAATTCCATTTGATGTCTGGTCTATCCTTTAGTGATCAGTGATCGATGCTATTAGTCAATGTTGTGATTGAAAACTTCTTCCGATCACGACGAAGAAAAAAGCACAGAATCCATTCGTGACAGATTGGATCCTGACTGCAAAGAAACACGCTGGCTGCAGAAACTCAAGCGCAACGCGAGTTACGTTTCTACAACCGCTTGAGATCTGTGTATGGAGATTTCCTCTGTTTCTTATGGCCACCATCAGCTATCATGCTACAATAAAACAACTCTCCGACACCCAAGTCCGGAAGGAGTTATAAAATGCATTACAGACGGTACTGTGTGCTGGCGCAGAATATATTACATAAATTTTAGAGGTTTGAACCGGCAAGAGATTGGCACTTCTTTCCGCTCTTTAACTGAATGATCAGCATATCTATGAGGATTTTCTCACTGTTGTAAATCTCGGTTATAAGACAAGTTTATTGATAATTTGTTAATGTAAAATAGAACGTACAGAGAACTCGCGTATACAATGTATAATAAACTAAAAAAAAGAAAATATACAAGAATAAAACTGCGACGACAATGTCAAATGTTCTTGGCGACCCCCGGTTTTCGACTGACTAAAAAATACCCAAAATAAAAGAAGGCCCCTGTTCACACTATCCCTTGTCCAACCAGAAAACACCAGTCCTGAAAATAAATCAACAAAAACGCATCGGCCGTCGATGCTCGGTACATCTAACATCATCGTTGCGTTCCAACCTTTTTTCAACGCTTTGATCGTGTTCAGTTTAACATTGTGAGTAAACCACACCTCTTAACAAAGTATTTTAATTTTACTTTACCCAGAGGTTCCGTTAAGATGTCCGCAACCATTTGATCTGTAGAACAATATTCGTAATTTATTATTTCCTGATTCTGCATGTCCTTTGTGTAATGAAATTTTGTGTCTATATGCACAGTTCGATTACTAAACTTGTTGTTACATATAAGTTTTAAACTTTGATTGTCCTCATAAATGATTGTGTTCTGACACCGATATTTCTCACCAAAATCTTCACGCAGACGATGCAGCCATAATGCAGCCATAACGCATCGTTGCTTCCGCGAGTGCAACGTATTCAGCTTCAGTGGAGGGCAACGAAGCACAAGACTGTTTCTTGCATGCCCAGCTTATTAGTGCCCCAAAGAGTTGAAAAATGTATTCGCTGTTCGATTTTCGGTTGATTTTGTCTTGAGCCCAATTAGCATCAGCGAAGCCGATTTATTTTCTGCTACCGTCTGGTCGACTAAGTTTCATATCCTTTCGTTCCTTTCAAATATCGGACGACTCTGTTTAGCTCTGTCCAGTCATGTGTTGTAGGCTTTCTATTGTGTTCGCTTATTAAGATTGTTACACTTGCTGCAATGTCCGGCCTTGAATTCACAGCTATGTACAACAAAACCCGAATCATTTGCTATTATTTGTCATTTTCTACCATTATTGTTTCATCTTCTCTGTATTTACAATAGCCTTGATCCAGCGGTATGCTAGTGATTTTTGCGTCCTGTAAATCGAATCTATGCAAAATCTTCTGTATATATTTGTCCTGATTTATGCAATAAAGTCCGTTTTCGTCTCGTCTTACTTCTATTTCTAAATAGAAGTTTTAATATTCCGAAATACCTAAAGTGAAAATATTCCTTTAAAGAATTGGCTGTCGTATCAATTTTATTTATACTTCTTGAGGCGATTAAAATGTCGTCTACATATACGATGGTATATCCATTCTCCTTTATCATTTTTTGTATGCATGGATCTGCTTGACTTTGTACAAAATTGTACTTCTTTAATAATGAGCTTAACTAATCACTCCAAATTTCTGTGGCTTGTTTTAAAACAAGTGCCTTTATTTAATTTGCAGACATAATTGTCCTTACCTGGTACTGTATACCGCCCCGGTTGCCTCATGTACATGTCTTCTGTAAACCTCCCATTAAGAAACGCCGTCTTCGCATCGAAGTGCTCTATTGACATCTGATTTTGACCTACTACAGCCAGAATTTTTTGGAGAAACCACAAGCCACGTGCCACGAGCCTTGCTTTATGTCTTTTAATATTCTCGTCACTATTACGTTTCACTTTAAACACCCACTTACACGTATCAATGTATTTATCTTCCAGCTCAGGCACAATATCCCACGCATCATTTTTTTTTCTTGTGAGGAAGCAACCTCCTCGTCCGTGGCTTTCTTCCGCTGGTTTTTATCGAGTCTTGATAATGCTTGTTATAGATTCCTCGGTTCACTTTTTTTAATTGTAACTTTATGCAGAAAAGTAGATATACCTATCTGGTGGCACACCATGTTAGATCTACCTTATAGATCCATTATAATCGCGACGTCTCGTATCGGTTAAGTGTACAACTAGTATGTATGTGATATGCGTATATGTAGTATTTATATAAGCAACTCGAACGTATTGTCAACGTTCATCTTTGTAATAAGAGTCCGCAGAGTAAAATTGTTACTATTAAGCAAATTCAAAAGTGGTTATTACCTCATTAATTATTATAAAGCTACACTGCTCTACACGCTCCAACACACCACGGTTCGATTTCCCTAATCTACATTTACGCGACCCTTCTTCCGATGACTCCTCTTCGGATTGTTCATCCTTTAAGCTTTCTTGATCATCTTCACGATGGCTTGTCTTCATTGGAAAAATGATTTCATTGTTTGTCATAACAATCGATTCGCTTACATCTGTCTTGTCGAATAACATTATGCTGCGATTGATTTTGATTTTGTTTGTCTCCTTATCCGATAATCTATAGGCTTTCGATTCGTCAGAATATCCAACGAAAGTATACTTTTCCGCTTTATTGTCCAGCTTTCTTCGCTGCTTTTTATGAATAAGAATATATGCACCTCATCCAAAAATATGCAGATTTCCAACGTTCGGTTTCCTCGAATACCACAGCTTGTACGGAGTTTTTCCTGTCGTCTTCGTTGGTAAACGATTTTGTAAATAATTTACCACCTCTCCCTAATATTTTTTTGCCAAATCTGTATCCAGCAACATACATCTTGCCATTTCCAACAAATATATGGATTTCTCCACTTTGCGTCATCGTTTTGCTGCGGCACTTGGATTCCTTCTTTTCTCAAGTACCCTCGCAGATTTTTGTTAACGTATTCCCTTTCTCCATCTGACCGTATCTTCTTCGACTTTTTCTGGAATTGTGTTTTTACCATTTTTGCAAATGCTTCAATGCGTTCTATATCTTCATTCTTATAGTTCAGAAAATAAATATGTGTATAACGGGAACAGTCATAGATGATGGTTAAAATATACCTGTTGTTGCCTGGCGACAGGTAACTGGCCTTTGCATAGGCCAGCAAACATTCGTATGGATAAGTTCTAAAATTGTACTTGACCTATTCTCCGATATTTTAGGAAACGCTATACGCGACATTTTATCCATAGTGCAACATTATTCACAGGTTATTTTCTGTCCGCAGTTTATAATCTTTACACATGTTAATCCTTTGCTGGTTAGTTCGTGTATCGCGTAGAAATCTCGGTGGACAAGGCGTCGATGTCAGGTATACTGGCAATTTTCTGTATATCTGGTACCGATGTTTTCGCTAACAACACACGCATTTTTAACCGTTTTTAGCTCATAAATATCAGGAGATAATGTTGCAATTGCCGAATCCTACAATCCTTTTCGTCGAAAGTCACGGTATATTTTTCTTTTGTCATTCTCTTCACGTAAATTTGAACCGAGCGACGAGACATGAAGTAAGTCAAGTACTTTCACTTCAAAAACTTTACCTGAATTCACTACGCACTTCACTGTTCCTGAACCGATCCCGTGTACTTTAACCACTTTGTTGTGGTCCGCGAGACGCACACGGCCTCCCTTCTGCGCGCTGAATTCTTTAAAAAAATCCTTTGACGATGACGTATGACTTGTTGCACCAGAATCGACAATCCAACTGCTCAGCTTTGTGTTTATTCGGTTCAGCTTTGCAGCATGTTTCTCCGTAATTGTCTGTCGAACTTTTCGCATGGAAAGAAAAATCATTTGAAGGCTTCCCTTCTGGCACTGTGTTTGCTTTTTCCTTCTTTTCTTTCCACGACTTGTATTTTGTTCATTCATTTCTAAAATGAGTGAATTTTTAAAAAAATAGCAAGTTTTTTGGCTGTGCACCGCTTTTGCCTTTTAGTGTGCCTTCATCGCTGATTCAGTACTTAGTACATTCTCCCTTGTATTCTTTGCCCCTTTGCGCCCTTTAAACTCGTCAGCTTACTCTTTATGAGTTTTAATGTGAAGTCCTCTTCTGGCCTGCTTTCCAAGGCTGTAACTAGAGTCTCGTATGACTCTGGGAGACTTCCAAGTAGCATTGTGGCCATTAAATTATCTGGCAGGTCCTGTCCGAGAACGGCTAGTTTTTCAAAATCCCGACATTGTAGTAATATACTGTTCCATCATCTTCTTCTTCAGAGTACCGTGCGGCACAAACGCTTCAACAAGAGAACTTTATTTGTAAGGTGGTCTTTTGGTGATATTACCTCAACGAACCCTAAGCTTCACGTGCCGTTTTCGCTTTCCGTATCTGCTGCAACTGGTTATCCTTGACTAAAAGTCCAATCATAGCATGTGCTTCATTGTCTGGAAGCGTTCACTGGTTCTGGTTTACTTCCAGTTATCACTTCCTACAATTTTTTTTTTATTAACAATAGTTCCAATTTATAGCTGCATAACGAATAATTTTCACCATTTAGTTTTTGGATTGCAAAATGAGCACCTTGATCCGCTAGACATTTTCGGTTCATTTTATTGTTCTGAGTCACTATAAACTGACCCTGGGCCCATATCCTGTTGTAAATTTAGATTATTACACAAGTTTATTGATAATGCGTTAGTGTAAAATAAAAGACACAGAGAACTCCCATATATAATGTACAATAAATTAAGTAAACAGGAAAGATGCAAGGACAAAACTGCGACTACAATGGCAAGTGCTCTTGGCGACTGTATTGACAATTTTTTGCAAATTAACACCAAAACTAAAATAGTCCGGATAACATGGAAAGAAAAAAGTTGTCCCAAATATTAACTTCTATGAAACATTTAAATACTGTTTATGATTTCAAACCGAGCGAATATACCTCATCGTCCAGCTCTGAGATTCTTTTTACTATCCTAGATCCTACAACCCAAAATATCTGAGATCACACGGTAATTTTCATTCTATACCTATGTAGAAAATCATCAAGAATAATTCATCGACAACAATTTGATCGATACAGCCATGAAATTATTATATAATGAAACAAATCCATGAAAAAATGTATGAATAATATGAATATACACATATGAAATATTCGAGTAAAATTAATTAACGTACCAAAATATGGATACTTTTGTATTGTTCCTCCCATGTACCATGCTCGTTACAAAAATGAATGGAAGGGTATCAAAGTCTTGGACACTCATCAATGAGTTTCCCTAATGATTAGATTTTCATCATGTACCATGATGTACCACGCACTAAGTTGAACGTTGTCCTAATCATTAACTTCGATCTGTTAAGATGCTTCGTTTTCAAAAGAATGTACTTTGTTTTATTTAACAGATACGCGCATATCAAGGCAATTTCTAACTAAATAAAGTTTATTCTTGTGAAAATGAAGGTTTAATGACAGAATTTTCTGTTACATTTATTTTATTTATGAGAAAAGTACATTATTTCAAAAGTACATTGAAAAAGATCTTTCTATATCCGTTTATCAAAGAGCTATTGTAATATCTGACAATGTTGCCTTCCACACCTAGCAATACGTTTTTTAAAATTTTACGTTATTATACGAACAGGTTCTGTGACGTTCATAACCTTTCGTTGACGTCGACACTTATTTAATTATTATGCTAATTCAAGCATGAAAAAGATTTCTCGTTTGAATTGACTTTTTTTACAAGAAGTTTCATTTACTACTGATTGACGTTAACACGAGCAACATTTTTAACTGATTGTGAATAATGCTATATCACTCGGTTTAAACGATGGTATTGAGAAAAATGAGGTGTTGGGTGGAGAAAGATCGAAGATTTGTGTATTGATTTGAAGGGAGTTATTTCTTCAAAGAATCATAGCGAAATCCTACCATCTTTCATCGTAGCACAGAAATCATAGTGAAAAAGTAAACGCAAAACTTATCTTCCAGAAATCAGACACTGATCACACAAGTAGACGCTGACTAATTTTATTTGTTCATTAATAGTACAAATATTTTGTTTTATAGCAATAAAATTCTCCGGATCTTCTGAAACACTAAAACAGTGTTTCTTTTTTGCTCTTGAGAAAAATAAGGTTGCGTAATAATTTAACTAGAAGTTTACAATCCATCATAGAATACGCATTGTTGTTCATCCACTATTATCATTGCCATACTTTCATATTCATTGATCTCGCTACATTATTACTTCGTTGACAGCATTGTATGAAACTACTGTGTATATCGTGATACTACTGTATATATAGTGTCTCTTTTTATTGTTACTTTACATACGGCGTATAAGAGCTATATATTTATTCATAAATTTTTTAGTATCGATAATGAATATGCTACATGTTAAAGGTAATATGTTATTCAAATTCAAATAATCGTACGATCAGGAAGCATTTAAAATTATATACAGTAGAAAGGAAGAACATAGACAATGAGCAAAAATCATGCGAAGGAAGAAATTCAAATTGCAATGAATTTGTGATTTTCACTCGTCTTCTTCACTACATGCTTGATTTTCACGCAATTCAAGTTTCTACGAAATATCTATGTAAAGAATTATTCATATCTCCACATTGACAAATATAGTAAATTACGTTACTAAGGAGCACCTGTACATGAAAAGTAAAATTAAAAAATTAAAGGTTGAAGGATGAATAACTTCTTTAGAAATGGTAACCACAAATATCTAATTAATTAGAAATTTGTTAATTAACTAAATTTTGTTAATTAACTAAAATTTGTTAATTAACTAAATTTCTACATACAGTTGTGATGCAATATTCTGAAAAATAAAACTGAAATTATTTTGTAAGAGTTTGGTATTAATAAAAATTAAATTTACGCTGTAACAACGGAAAATGAGCGAAATAGCAGCTGTAAAGTTACATTTAATGTAAATTATGAGGAAAAGAACGAGATGTAAGGACAGAGATAGATTTAGCAGCATAAAGACAATAACAATGAATAATTGAAGATATCACACAAATCATTTGCTATGCACATATGTTATCACATGTTAAAGATTGTATAATAGAAAATAAAATTGAATTAATACATCGTGCTGATTACAGCACAGTTATAAAATTAAAAATATCAACATTAAGATAAAAAACGGCTAAATGTCAAATGCTTCACGTCAGATGCATATTTCGTTTATTAGTGAATGATTTTAAAAAGTTATAAATGAATCAACTCTAGTCCTTAAAATCACATATGACGTATTATATGTTTGTGAAATGTAGGTAAAGTCACTTTAAATCGTTTTTCAACATGATCCGGACTCGAGACATACAGCGAAAAGCTAACTAATTAGCTGACTACTCAGGCATTTCCGATCTTAGATTGACCTGCATGGGATGTACTGAAAAAAAAAAAAATTCTAGACGCATACAAATCTTCTCCTAGCTCAGTACAGCAACTACATGCTCGTGTTATAGAACAGTGGAGTCAAATGCCACCTGATTTCTGCTCAAGACTGTTTGAAAGTGTTCCAAGACGTATTAGAGCTAAGTAAATGGCTTATGGGCAAAATATTAAGGTATGATAAAGCTTGTAAATCTAACTATGAAAAAATTCTGATGCAAAATTGATTCTATGTTTTTTAATTTTTTCAGCCAGCAAGAAACCTAATCTTGAAAGATAAAAAATAGCTTCAGTTTCCTAAAACTATAAAGAATCAGATAGTCAAGTTTATTTTCATGTTTTTATACTTTATTTAGCAATCAAAAATATTTTTCTAAAAATTTTTGTTATTGACTCAATTTTGCACCCCACTGTATTTATATACAAAAAATGTTCAGCACAAAGTTTTATTCAGTTTTTGATTCCTACAAAAGTTCACATAAAATTTAAGAACTGATATATTTATGTATTTCACATTCAGAAGGAAAAACTTTACTCTCTGTTATAGGTGAAAATAAATAACTTGACTGTATGGTGTCCTATATACTTAAAATATTTTTATCGACTTTGTGTACTTGAAATATAAGAAAAGTAAAAAAAATGTAAGAAATTTAAAAATATAAGAAATTGAGCACCTGATTAAATTACATAAAAAATTTTTGTATAACATAAAGAGAAGCAAAAAAATAGGTAGTGAGAAAATGATACTATCACTTTCAAAATTTAATTCAGAATGGATAGCTTTTACTCTCTTAAGTTTATCTTAATAAAAAGAAAAATTAAAGAACAATGGAAAACAATTCAAATGAAAATGGCGTATACTTCAGTAGGACATGTTAACACAGAATACTTCCCCTCTGCAAAAGTTTTATCTGTGTGCCGCAATGCTAAACAAAGAAAAAGGCAACGCACGGTTATAACATATGTCTTTCTTTTGTCATAGTTGGAGAAAGGAAAGGAGCGCAAAAAGGAAACACATGATTGAGCGCAAAAATCGTTTGTGTGCAATAACAACTTGCTAGAATGGTGCCTTCTATAGAGTATTCATACATACTTTTAATTAGGAATGGATTACTCAAAACGTCGATCGAAACTTTACGAAATTCAGAAAACATTCTCGTTTCCGGAATCTAACCGGACAAGTATAAGTTTTTCTTTCATCCCTTCATCTTCAAAAATTAAAATATAATTTGCACCACGTAATGTACCCCTTTGTACCAAACTCGTAAATACATTTGACATTGATCGATTTTGGGAGATATATATAAAGATATATTCTGTAGATATGTTTGTATTTTTCATTAAATATTATTCATGAAATATTAGTGATTAAATAAATGACAATAAAGTTTCGTTATTATCATAATATTGATTCTTCTAAAGTCGTTTATAGAAAAATTTCTAATAATATTTTAATTAGCGTAATTGTTAACTATTGAATTATAGAATTTATGTTATTTATAATAACCAATGTGCTACATAGTTATAATAAAATTGTTAAAAATTAAACACAAATATGATTATCTAATATAAAAAAATGAGGAAATTAATAATTTTAATATTAATAATAATGTGAAATAGTTGAAAATTTAATTAGGTAAAAATTAATTTCAAGAATGTTTAATAAAATATAAATCACTTATACATGAAACCATGTGTTGATAATTCGAAAATTTTAATTTATTATATACAAAATAAGTTGTGATGAGTCCATAAAACATGGATAGATTCTTTTCTGATATGCAGTAGAATGATTTCGGTTAGTTATTAGCTACACATTTCGATATTAAAAGATTCATAACGCTGTAATGGGTCTCGAAAATCACATTGCTGGCTCATTTACTAGGTTCTCAACTCACCATTGTAAACGAGGTATATGTATGCAATGGAGGACATAGCGCTAGCGATCAGGAAAGTAGGAGAAGTTTTAGATACTGATGTTTCGAATCTGAATCTGTAAGCAAAGGCGAGGTATACGTGTTTATATATGTCTATAGCTGAAATGTACAATTGACAACATTGTAAAGGATATCATTTTCCTTAACCAACTAGCATCATTTTGTATGACGTAGTTCTCCAGTTCTCCGTTGTTTAAGCGTAGAGTGCGCTAAAAGACCAGTGAATGATTTTCCTCCTGGTCGGTATTTCAGACCCTAAGACACGAAACTCCATTTGATATCCGGTCTATCCTATTAGTGGATGCTATTAGTCAATGGCTGAAAACTTCCCCCGATCGCGACGAAAAAAGAGTCGCAGAACCTGTTCGTGAGAGATTGCATCCTGACTGCAGAAAACCAGGCGTCACGTTAAGCGCGCTGCTACAGCCACCTAAGAATATCTGTATGGAGATTTTTTCTATTTTGTGTGGTCACTATCAGCTATCATGCTACAATAAACAACTCTCCTGCACCGAAGTCCAGAAGGAGTTATAAAATGGATTACAGACGGTGTGCTGGCGGAAAAAATATTACATAGGTTTTTGAGGTTTGAACTAGCAAGAGGTTAGCCCTACTTTCCACTCTCTCATCAGATTATCAGTATATTTATGAAGATTTTTTTTACATTTAAAAGATTTGGGCACAAGAAAGAACTCAATTATAAAATAACACGTTAAATATTTTCTTCGGAATTGACCACCTTATCAACATTCCTCGGAACGGTCAAACCAAAAAACATACCATGAGCAGAAGACTGTTCGCGTTTCCTACCATAATATTTCTGATTAATCCGTTGACGTAACACATGCTCTCCAATTACAATGATTCTTGAATACGTCGTAAAAATTAACATTTTGAGCAATTTTTTCCTATGTGTGTACATAGATATAAAATTGTCGGAGTCGCTCAGTTTTCAAGATATATTTAAAAAAGCTTCTGCATTGCTGCAATAAATGATGCTCGTAATTTCATGTCCATAATGGCACATGTCAATATTAGTCGCACAGTCACATTAGCTAGAACCAATGATATATCTTTTACATAAAAGTAAGAGCTGCCACGAATAGGAGTTATTGTAGCAGTATTGACAGTTTTTTGCGAACTATCTTGAAAACTAAAATAGTCGGGCGATAACATGGAAAGAAGAAAGTTGTCCCAAATAATTTCTACAAGACGCTTAAACATTTTCGCTGATCTGAAACAAAACGAATCACCCTCGTCGTCCAGCTCTGAGATTCTTTTTATTCTAGATCCCACAACCCAAAATATCCGGGAACACACAGTAATTTTCGTTATATACTCAAGTAGAAATTCATCAAGGGTAATTCATCGGCAACAAATCCACGAAAAATATATAAATAATATGAATATACATATATGAAATATTCGAATAAAACAAATTTATAAACCAAAAGTGGATATTTTTGTATTATCTTTTCCATGAACCGTACTTGTTACAAAAATGAACGAAAAAGTTCCAACGTCTCAGACACTCATCAATGAGATTCCCTAATGATTAGCTTTTCATCACGTACCACGACGTACTACGTATTCAGGTGAACGTTGTCCTAATCACTAACCTCGACCTATGACTGCACGTATTAAGTTACTGCTAACTATAAAAAAGACACATTTGAGGAAAAGTGAGTAGAATGTCTCAACTTAAACAGATGAATTTATTTCTAAAAGTTTATTCATTTTGTTCTAAGTTTAAGTAGAAGCAAAACCAGTGAAAACAATCAGCAAGTGACATATAATATATATAGCTATGAGACCGACTGCACCAAGTATTTGAGTTATCTTATGTATCCAATAGAACCAGAAATAAACAAAAACTTCATTACTCAAATGTACAAAAGAATTAATATAATATAATTATATTGTCGTTTTATACCAAGCTATTTCTATACATACAGTGATAACCGTCGCGCTGCGTTTACAGGATCAGATTTTTCCTTCAAAATGAATTTTACATTTCCCATATAGTAATTTGTTATATACTTCTTCCAGTCTTACTTTATTGCTTCAACACCTTTATGTCTTCCGCTATCTTGTAAACATTATCTCTATGAAATGTCTATTAGCGCATACTGAAGTTGAAAACTGATGATTGAAATTCTTGTTAATTTTCATCATTCTGAAATGCCATTTTTTTATATTGTTGTCGTGATGTGCGATTACCTATTGTTCGACAAACAATAGAATACACTGGTTTGTTATCCCGAAGATTGTAAATAATATCCATAAAAGAAGCAGGCAAAACATGCAAGAATATATTCAAAATATCGTAAACAAATTTGTTCTCTACTACTTTGCAATAAGAATACCATAGTACATCATTCATCGGCGATTCTACGCTACATTCCAGGTAAATATCTGCCAGGTGATCCCATTTTAGAAAATAAAATATTTACGCTTGTACAGTTATGTTTAAAATAGAGAATAACTTTATTGAAGTAAACCCAGAAATTAATTTTCATGGTTTTTCTATTTTTTGAAGAACTTGAAAATTAAAGTGAATATAAACACAGCATATTTAGCAAATTTCGGGAAGGAAAGGATATTTTCTGTAGTTAATAATGTGTCTTGGAATAAGTTAAGTGTATAAGCCCATATTCAGATAAAATATGGTTTTAGCGCTCAGTGCTTAAAATTTTCCTTTTATTTTTCATCATCGTTACTATGATGTGCTTTTGACTTATGCGCTCCAAATGAATTCTAAATCTTTGTGACACTCGAAAGATTGACGAATAAATATTACCTAAGAGGATCTGCATTTCTGGTACGCGGCACACAGTATCGTGTCAACGACGTAATCTACAGGTACTAAATTCAACCTTGCGTCTTTTTTAGCTGCAAACACCTTTACATTACCTTTAGCCATTTTGTTGATCCAAAGCTGCAACATTAAATAGACCTAGAAAACCATTACTTTCAATTACTAAAATATTTTGAAAATATATTATCGAAAACATTAACGAAAAAGATACTGAAGGAATAATTCTAATTCTTCGAGCATAATTTTTTTTACTGATTTCTTTCTTAAGAAAGTTAGGGGAAATTCTGTAACGTTAATAGCTGTTATTATTTAAAATACAATTAAAGAGATAAAGAAGTTTGAATGATTATTACGTTAAAGTAGATACTTCAGATATAAATGTAGATTTCAGATATAAAATGAAATTTATTAATCTATATTAAAGTATATTAATAAATAAGTTAATACTTTTACATTTGTGAATGAAATATTTCATTTTGAGCGAATATTTACTATGGTCTCAATTATTTTATGTGCTAGAAAAATAAAGTCATTTATTTATAATTAATTTTTTCTTTCACACTGACATATGTGTGACATGTGAATTACGATTTCCCTTTTATCCAAATTCCTGACCAAGATATTTTGAATTTTTATAAAAAGAAATACGAAATATTCCTTCATTTCAATTCTATCATCATAAAAGAAGCATAGAATATCCAGTATTAACTGAACGTTTATCTCTTATTGAAGATATTAATCAATTACTATCGTCCGGTCAGATAACTTATTTCAAAATTTAATTTGTATTCTGCATTTTTTTCATCACTTGCAATCACCAAAATGTACATGCGTGAGTGAGTAGCAATGAAGGCAACATTTTATGGGTGGCTGTGTGTTTAATTACATCTTATAATACAACTGAGCAATTGAACAATGCCAATGAAATTCGGTATTCTCTTACCCCTTGTTTCCACATTATAGCGAAAGAGCGAAATGAAAAGTAAGATCCGATATCATGTAAATACGTTTTCTCAACTACTGGTACGAGATTCGGTATGAAGCATTTATACTTTTCATAATACTATCCCACTACCATTACTCCCATCACGATTTCTGCTATCATATTCTCCAGGATAATATTACCTATACCAATGATAGTAAATGTATTTGTACATTGTAATATATGTAATAAATTAAAATAATGTGTTAGCAGATATTATTCATAATGACGTCAATGATTGTTGAATACAATTGAACCGTAGTGTTCGGTAATATCAGTTCGCGAACTCAATTACCAATGCGTTCCATCGGAAGATCACTCACGTTGTGTTGCATCAAAGATCCTGTATTTTTACGAGTTGTTCAGATTTTTCGGAAAGATCATATCCTCCAAACGTAGAACGACTGAGCTTTCGACTTTAGCACACGCTTTCCAAATTGTCTTTCTGAAAGAGAGTTTACAATATATCGCTGAACGTTGAGTGCAAAATAAACTAAAACTCTGAATAACATGCTATAATATTTTTAAAATTTCATCTGAAAGATAACGTTTTCGTTACTGTACAACTTCGTCTTCGAAGTTATAAGTTTTGACGACGAATACTATATATACATACATACGTATGTATTCATTTGTGTATTCAGAAACGAACGTGTCACTCGCCGTGAAGTTTCATTTTGAAAGTCAAAAAAAAAAAAAAAAAAAGAAGAAAAATCTGCAGTTTAGATCACAGAGTTATAAATATGCAATGAAGTATGTTGCATATGTAGGTATGGTTGCTAGTGTACTCGGATGTGTATTATACAAATATGTATAGATTGCTCCGTATAAGTAAATACAGTATGTGTATATATAGATACATAGACATAAGTAGTATCGTATCTCAAATTAAATATTTCATTTTCAGTACAATTCTCTGATATATTTTTTCTAAGCTTGATGGAAGATCAAAATTTGTGAAAAATCAAATATCGATGAAATGATAGAACGTGCATTTAAAAAAAAAACCGATATCGGTAGCGTGAATAATCATGATCTGATGCAAAGTAGTAAACCGTTTCTTCGTAACTTTATTACTCGGGAAGGTTCCAAAATTCAATTTTGCAATTCAATTCGTTTATTAATATTCTAATAATCCATTAATATTCAATTAATTTACTAATATTTTAGTTTAGTCATAGTCTATTAATATTTTATTCTAATATTAGTTTATTAATATTCTAATAATCTATTAATATTCAATTAGTTTATTAATGTTTCTAATAGAGCTTATAGAATACGTATAAATCTGTCCTTCATCTACTGTAATTCGCTACATTACGAATAAATCATACTAAACCAAATCTTTTTTACTGTCTGGCAAATGTTTCATAATTGCGTATCGTAAATTGCGTATCAAATAATTAAAAATAGTCTTATACAATCGCACACATCTAGCATAATGACCTCACGGTAACCTCATGTATAATAGCATGTGATATGTTATGTTTATTGACACTACATATTCTGTACTACAATTACAATGGACTTAATTGCAATTTTTTAAAATCTTCAATTCATAACGAGATATATGGTATGAAGTAAGAATTTAAGACATCCAATCAATGAATCATTCGTAAAATTGATTTCAAACATGACATTGAAGTTCCAATTTTATTTATTACACTATGTTCTTTTTACTTTTATTACACTTTATATTTTTATTACACTACTCATCACGATAAATAGGAGGATTGCATAAGAATTTTGTTATATTTCGTTGCTCGTTTGATTTTTTCGATTTTACTATATTTTTGCGACAACGTCACTTGTTTAAGAGAAAGCATATTAACAACAGCTTTTCTTAAATGTTTCTTCTCCTCTGTTCTTTCCTTTTTTGCAATAGCAAGAGCTATTTAGACTGCGAATTTAAAAAGATTGCACATTTAAAAAGTGCAATACTTGTGTAATAACTATGAATGTTTATCTTTCAATTCTATCAAGATTACTCTAGCTATTTTAGATTGTCTGTATATTTTATATTCTACCAATATATATAAAAATCTAAAAAAAAAAACAACTATTCTGCTTACATTTTTATAGTCGCTTCATTCAAAGTGGATTTCATTACGTTCCTGTTTATACTCTATTTATATAAACATTATAAATGTCAAATATTAATATAATATTTATAACATTATAAATGTCAAATTTTAAAATGATGAAAGGTTTATTTGTGGCTTCATCTAGTGTATATTTTGCAGAAAAATATTACATCGTAGTAATAACAATAACAACAAAGTAGCTAATAGCAATAAAGAAAATTTAATAATTGTTTTTATTCCTTTACCTAAATGTTAACGTCTTTAATATTTTAACAAGATCCTGTGTTGACACGCGTAAAGGTCAGACGTGTTTAATTCCCCGTGTGCTAATTGTACGTAGTACTGACTGTTATGGTTTCGTGTTGTCTTCGTCGCACCCCAACTCGATTGGGTGCGGCAAACGTATATTTCTACATACTTTTTGTTCGAAAGATAAATTCCTGTGTACAGGAATCTCTTTCTTAAAACAATGGATAAAGTAAACGCACTTCAAGGTATGTCTTCTTCAGCATCTTCGCTGGTATGAAAAAGAAAATTTCCCCATGAAGGAACATCCTATTGTTCCCAATGCATACGAGGATATTACCATAAAAGATTTTGAGAGTTTGGAAGGCTCTGAACCCAACTAATATTCGATTTGCTTCAAGAATTGCGAATAATAGAACATGTAGTTATGTACCTCGCAAAACCTTTGTGGACAAACTCACGTCCGGTAATTTAAACATACTCACCAAAGACCGATTGATTTCTGTTAGATTCCTAATCATGAAAACCAAGCGAATTATTCTCTCTAACGTCTGTCCTATTATTCCTCGTAATGTTATATTGGATACATTCAAACAAATAGGAATCAGAACCGTCTCACCTATCTCCTTCATAAGATACATAGGATACAGAGAAACAGGATTCACACACATACTCAGCTTCCGCGGACAGATATATATTTATCCGGACGATGTAAACAAACTTCCAGAAAGTCCTTCCAGTACAAGTAAACTATGATGATACTTCCTACTGGATTTTCATTTCAACAGACAACTTAAAGTGTTTCCTAGTATAAGAGGGAAGGACTTCTAGCGAAGCATTGTCCCAACTCTACTTATGACTCGCAACAACAAATTAAGAGCCCTTCACTACCGACCCAAATGAGAGAAACAAACAACGAGGATTCATTTCCTCCTCTGAAAACTGAAAAGCAACAGTCCCTAAATGAGGAGTATAAGGGCCCCACTCGAAACAAAATCTCCATCACCACTCTCTACAAGCTCTAACAGTATTTCTCAGCTTACTGGCACCACGACAAAAAAATGTAACCCCCACCAGAATGGATGCAAACTCCTCCTTAAACAGGGAGGCTTTATATCCTTTTGTGGCCCCTACAAGGCGAACTATCATCTCGCTCAAGAGACAGAAGAAAGAAGGAACTAAAGTTGATCAGGCTGACCCAAAAACAATAAATTTGGCACTTGAACCTGTGAAACATATTTTTATTAAAAATCCGGACATATATATTATAAAATTCGAACAGTATAAAGATCTGCTAATTAAAACCAAAGGAATCCGGATATTGTTGAATTGGCACAATCCTACACAAATGACCTTACTTCGTTAATCAAAATGCTGCGTGAAAGTTACTCCAGCTTGTCAAACAAATCGATTAAAAATAGAATTTCACGAATTATTAAAAAACTTGAACTTCATGGCAGAAAAGGACTATGGACTTCTCCACTTCATCAGAGGACGACGTTTCGATCAATCTATCAGCCCATTCCTAAGTAGCGTTTCCATGAATTCAAATTGCCGTGACCTCTGCGCTGGTATTGAAACTGCTATACTGGAACTGCAGAGGAATTTGCAGTCGCAGAGAGGAACTACAAAAAGGTTTAGAAGAAATCGATGTATTTATAGACGTTGAAACTAATCTTAAAAAACATAAAAAAATTTGATCTCTCCGGTTTTCACACATATAGAATTGACAGAACCTGGTGGTGGTATTATATTTCTGGTAAGAAAAAGTCTAAAATTTACATCCATCCAAGATTTATGTGGATCTACTACGGACAACCTGAAAACAGGAGTGATCAGAATACATAACTTGAATCCTACTTTAAACTTAATTGCCTGCTACAGGGTTCCTGGACGCTCGGTCTCAGAAATAGAATGGAACCAGTTTTTTTCCTCTCTAAGTGCAATGATTGAACAAGATGCATGATTCCAGTCTCATCTTCTGCGATTTCAATTCCCATCACACATCATGGAACTGCTCCAATATAGATACCAACGGAATTAAACTCCTTATCTCTGTAAACGACTCTGATTTAATTCTAGTTAATCATAACACACTTACTCACATTGACTTTAACCGAAATAGTTTATCTAATATAGATCTAGTTCTCTGCTCACCAGCTATTTATGATTTAATTAAATTCAATATACTTGAGGATTCCTGGGGATCAGACCATTTTCCTATAACTGTAAACCTTCTAGTCGATAAAACACCTTACATCCAAAATCAACGGCGACTTACCTCCAATAAAACTAATTGGACCCAATATCATACCTTGATGAAACAAACACTTTCGAAATTTCTAGACCTTTCATTCGATTCACTCGATACCATCGGCAAATGCAATTTTTAATAAATGTTATAACGGAAACTATTTCAAACTGCACCCCTTCTTCGAAAACTGCTAATATCGGACAGCACAGGAACCTAGTTCCATGGTGGAATGATGAGTGTACTAAGCTTATACGTCTTAGGAAAGCTGCACTTAAAAAGTGGAGATACTCACGCAACGTAGCTGATTATATAGAATATAAGAAACGCGTAGCTTCAGCGAAAAAGTATATAAAGAAATGTAAAGTTGACAGTTTTAGAAAATTTGCACAAAGTATCAACTTTGAAACCGATATGACATCTGTCTGCAAGAAATGCAGGATCCTAAAAAATAAATGGGCCAGTGTCATATTCAATGAAGGTTACTCAGACCGATTAAATAAAATTGAAGATGCAATTAACAAACTTAGTCCTCCTTGGGTTCCCACATCTTTTGCCTCTCCAGAACTATACGCTAATGAAAATAACCAGTTTCTTAGTTCGCCTTTTGTCCTTCATGAATTTACCCTAAGTTCATTAGAATTGAATACATTCTAATTGTCACACTGCCTCTCGCAACCAAACTGACACTACTTGATCTGCTCAATGAGAGATCTATTCGCTCAGCATATATCCTCTAGCATCGAAGGAAAGCCTTACGTTTTTCATTAATAAGAAGGATGGTAATGAAGTCCGACCCATCTCGTTAACATCTTGTCTCTGTAAGATATTGGAAAAAATGATTAATTCAAGGCTTTAATGGTGGTTAGAAACCTCTGATCTTCTCTCCTCTTCCTCAGGCTCTCTTCGATCTGGAAGATCTTGTGTTGAAAATCTTGCAGAGTTAACCATGTCCGTGGAGGAGGCCTTCTCAATGTGCAAAGACGTACTGGCTTGCTTTCTTGACAATGTTAACAGTGATATTCTAATGAAAATACTCAGTGCTATGGGATGCCTACATAATATCGTTAATCTCGTGAGCTTTCTAACGCACGAACGTAATGTTACGTTTGTCGTCAGCGACTCCTACACTACCACAAGAAAAGTATTTAAGGGCCTGCCCCAAGGTGGAGTCCTCAGCCCTCTCTTGTATCTTATTTACGTCAATGATATTACAGTCAGCCTAAATCCTTCTATTTAGTTTTCACAGTTCGCGAATGATACAGCTATTTACTGTGGAGTCACAATACCTAGCAAAAGTAAAAGAACTTTAGAAAAAACCATTACCTAGGGTGTCAATCTCGATCACCTTGGGCTATCTTTAGCACCTGAAAAGACTATCCACATTCACTTCAACCAACAAGAGATCTGTTCAGGTAATTGCTCGATTAAAATTAATAATTATTCTATCAGATCTAGTGACCATGTTCAATTTTTAGGAATATTTTTCGATTACCAGCTTAAATTCAATGTGCACAGTGATTACGTCCGCAATAAATGCTCAAAAAGACTAAACATTCTTAAATTTATTAGTGTCATAAAATTCGGAGCTGAACCTTTTACACTCATTTCTTTATACAAAAGCCTCATTCATTCTCATATCGATTACAGTTTCTTTGTTTTCGCTCCTAAAACTAAAAACCTAATGTTAAAGTTGGAGAGAATTCAATACGCAGCTCTAGGAATTGCTTTACCATAGCAGCACTCCCACCAATATTATATTGAGTGAGTGCATGCTGCAGCACAGAGCCAAATATCTATACAACAGATTCATAATGAAAAATCTCTCTAACAGCTGATCAACTTTGTATAACTGGGTATGTATAACAGACTCCACAACTCCACTATGTGAAGTAATCTAGTGCGTAAATCTCACCACATACTTCTTAGTCAAATTGACACTCTGGTACATGAAAGACAATCGCTCAAAACGGAAAAAAATTACTCCCCTTTTTTATATGAATACAATTTACTTTTTTCAACAATATCTCTTGAAACCGAATTCGGTTATCTCCTCAAAGATACTGCGGTTTCTTGCTCACCTCTATAACAGACCCCCTAATTCCATTTCCTTTTTTACTGATGGCAGTAAGGATGAAGTGTCTGGTAGAGTAGCAGCAGCCTGCTACTGACCGGACTTAAATTCCTTCTCACTGTTGGTCTTACATAATTATTTCTCCATCTTCTCAGCTGAATGTATTGCATTAAATAATGCTATTAAAATGGCCCCTGAGTCCTCTAGTAATAACGTTTTTATATATTCAGGCAATTTATCTACTCTGCAAGCTTTAATTAAGAGCTCAGTCACTATCACTACTAACTCATTTATTCTCGATATTAGAAGGCTTATAAACCGCTACTCTTCAGGCAATAAAAAACTATACTTTTACTGGATTCCCTCTCATTTGGTATTACTTTTAACGAAAAAGCGGACAGTTTAGCTAAAGAAGATTCATGTACTAATGTCTCGCCAGACATGTTGGTTTCATTCTCTGATTTTTCCCGTAGCTTTAAAAAGCAGGCTAAGACGGAAACAGAAAGACAGAATATCTCGGAATCTGAATTTAAGGGTAAAAAATTTTTCAAAAGCTATTACCATCCTTCTGCTAAACCATGGTAGAAAACCATCACGTAGAAAACTCCCTAGAGACTTTATTTACTGGACGAACAGACTCCGAGCAGATCACATGCAATTACCTGCTTCTCTCTTCAAAATTAACTTAGCTCTTGATATAAAATGTCAAATGCGGCAGTTTAGTTCAAGATCTCAACCATATAATTTGGCAGTGCCCCAATCTCAACGACAATAGGAATGTCTTAATTAGTAAACTATGTGGAATGGGTTATTTCCCCTCCCACACGATGGACTTCTTTTTAAGCAAACCATATATTACTCCTCTGTTGATTATTCACAAATTTTTCGAAAGCCATGGTTAGCATTTATAACGGATCTGTGTTGAGTGCTTAGCTGTGTCTCTCAGTGACTTGACAGTTCTCTTAGTTTTAGTTGTAAGCTTTAGTTATAAGTATGTAAATAGCAGCAAACATGTATCTTAGTTGTATATAAATGTAAATAAAAATATTTACAAAAGTTTGCGAAATTGTTTCTGTACTGTTAGTATGCACAGCAATGTTGCATGCTGCTAATAACCCTTTTCAGGGTTCTATAGCGTAAATAAAAAAGAAATATTTTAACAACTCAACGAGAACAATATGTTAATTCAATTTTATTTCCTAGTAAATAATCCTTATTTAAATATAACATATGTACCGCTCACTAGACTGATATAGTATTGTAATGTTTAGAACGGAAATTTTTTTATGACCTCCTCAACTATTCATCATCGTTAACGTCACTAATAATGCTGAACCTGTTCTCTTAGTGTGCAAATTTCCGCGTAATTTACGTACAAAAATAACTTTACGGCTTTGAAACTGCTATTCTGATCATTAACCACATTACAGTACAAATATCTTGTTAATATCAAATTTTCACAAAATAATATTAATTTCATTCTATATTTTCTTTTGAGCTGTACACAGAAATTTCATTACTATATAAGGAAATAAATTATATGTATAATTGGATATTTACAACTGTCCTTGTGACTTTATCTATTTTTAAAGAGATTATTCGTTCCTTAATCAATTTTGTAGTTTTATTTTTCATGTTTCACAGATATTTATTAATAGCTCACTTGTCAATGTGATTGAGCATGGGTGCAATAAAAACTTGAAATACGTGAAAATCAGGTAGTGAAGAAGACGACTGAAAATCATCAAATTCAATTTTGTTATTTCTTCAGTAGAAAATTTTATCATAAAGGCTTTTCTTCCTTTGCATTATTTATGTTTTTTCTTTCATCTATATATAATTCCAAGTGCTTTCTTCCCGTATGTTTTCTTAAATGAATAACATATTTACCAAAACAAATTTTGCACACATTCTTCCTTAGACAACTGCCGACATTTAGAGATTTATTGCACATGAAGTAATAATAAAGACATTAAATAAATACAATAATTTCACACAACGATGAAATAATAACGTGGCGAGATAAGTGAATCACAGATGATCCAACTATTACGCAGCAAGCACTCATATAGATAAGATTCTCGCGTTTGCCTGAGATTATGCTTTTTTTGCTTGAGAGAAACAGGAACACTATTTTAATACAGACTCGACCAACTATATTGCTGTAAACCAATACCATTATACGAAACCGAAATTTAATTTATATCATCGATAATTCTTAGAAACAATCGAAATAAATTTCCTTTTCATTGCAATTATAAATGATTAAAATGGAATACTCCTCCATTCATAATAATTATTGGCAACGAAACAAATTTCCAATCACTTCTAATTCCAATTTACAACCAAAACATTTAATTTTTTATTTTTTTTACACTTTAAGATTAATGCCAATTTAAATAAACAAGTTTCAATTACTTAAAATTTTTGGGATAATTGTTATCTTCAGCACCTGACTTTACAAGCCAGTAATTCTAAAATTCAACACTATGTTAATAAATCTTACAATATCAAAGTATTAATTTAAAAATGCCTAATAAAGTTTTAAAAATCTGAGGATAGATTGAAACCTCAAAAAGTGTTAAAACAGACTTAATATTTAAATCAAAATTGAAAAAAAGAAAACATTGCAGAAATGAAAATAAGATTTAATAAAAAATTTCAACATTAAGAAAGATGAAAAAAGGAAACACATTAAATAAAGTAATCAATAAAAGAGCGTGAATGGAAGTGAATAAATTAAATAAATTTTTATAATAAAGAAAACATGAAATGTGAATGTGAAAACCTTGATAAGTAGAATAGAAATTTGGTGAAATATAGAACATTATGAAGAACATATTTTTAAAATATTGAATTTTTTAATTGATAGTTTCAACGAATTTTCTAAAATTATATTTTTCCTTCTTTTTTAAGTTTTTGTAGTAAGAGTTGAAATTTCTTTATGGCTACTCAAATCGTCAAAGCTGTACGAATGCTGCCATTTCCTGAACCAGATTTTGTAAAGTCTTATCGCAGATCTATTCTCGTCAGTCAGAGTTCCATCAAAGAACTGGTTTTTTTTTTATGTTTTCCAGAAAAGTTAATAAACTTCTTTGTAGAAAGTGAATTGAATTTAACTACGTCAATGATAATCTTAATGAAAATTTCGTATTTCCGATTGGGAGGCAGAACTTAATCATTAGTGAAGAATTAGTAAATCTATATAATGATTTTCTAGGATATGCAAAAATTTTGGTCAGTCAGTACAATTCGATTTAAACTTGAAAAACATTTTCTCGTAATAGTTCTTAGCTACCTTATATTAAATCAAATAGGAAAGTGATCAGAACCCCAGGTCTCGTCATACACAACAATATCAATTTTGTGAAAAATATTCAAAGTAGAGAATAAGAAATCCATTAGATTTAAAATTTTTGTCTATGTTGATATATGTAAGAGTTATCATTGTGTATTAGATCAGCGGTTACCAAGGCATTATAAAATCTTCTAGGATTGCAATTTATATATTTGCAATTCCAATTAGGATGATGAGCATTAAAATCATCTATTAGAATGCAGTTGCGTTTAATGTCAATATTTTGAACAATTAGATTTCACTGATCTTGTGTGAGAGTGAAGCTTGGAGCTTATAGCAGACAAGTATATGGCTGTACATTTGCCTAAAAACTACGTTGTTATGGATAAGAATTAGAATACCACTACCTTTTCCATTCAACCTGAATTCTGAATCCTGGAAAGCTAAAGTTGTCCTTGTCAGTTAATCACGTTTCAAAAAAGATGAGGATGTCATAATCAATTAAGATAGACTGAATTTTCAGGCGCTTTGAACAAAGGAATTCTTGAGTTTCAGAAGAAAACCATAACCGTAACGATGTAATAGTTATTCTATAAATAGAGTAAAACGAGGACTCTATTTCATATGCACTCTAACGGATTTTTAGCATACCTAATCGGTAATGTGCAACATTACGATGCTAGTACCTAAATCGACAATCGAATACTGCTCAAATTGTAAATCCAAGAGATTCCACTATATAAGAAATTCGAAATTATTAAGAAGTAACTGTGAATGAAAATATTAAGAAAATAAATCATGAACTCGCAAAGGCATTACTCCCTCATAATTACAACTGTTTGATTTATATATATATATATATATATATAACTATTATTATTATTATTATCATTGTGGGATGGGCAGTTCTGGAAAAGAGTCTAAGACTTTCCCTGGTGCTTGACGACTGCAGATGTGGTGTACATAAAATTAGGCCTGGGCTTTGAGATTACTTATGGCCAGCCCTCCAGGCCTAACGTCTAGACACTAAGAATATGGATGCGTTTGCGTGTATGTGTGTATGTGTGACGAATTTTGTGCAAAAGTCAGAGAATGAGTATCAAGAAGCCAAAGAGTACAGAGTGTTGAGACGTGAAACAGAACAGAGTATATTGAGAGTTGCGAGAGTCAAGAACCTAGCGTAAAACGTTATTTATAATTAATATTAATAACCCAATTTTCTTTATTCAACTTCATATAAATAAACATTCTTTTCATAAAATTCCTATAAATTGGGATCTCAGTCCGAGATTCCTACATTATTATTATTCTAAGGTATTAGCTTTTAGCTCCTCAAATTAAACTCAAACTGTACCAGCAAGCAAAAATCCTTTAATATTTTTGTATCTATTAAACAAAAAATATTGTGCGCCGTCTTTGACTTTTTAATCCTTACATTTCAATTAACATATATGAAAAGAATAGTTAACGCATTTAGGTTAAGTAATAGTTATATAAATATTTATGTGTATATAATATACAATTATGTGCAATAATCAACTATTGTTAACAATACTGTTATGGGAGTAGATATTGTACATCAACGCCATCATTATGCTAAATATTAATATTAATTCTATCCTAACAACTCTGAAACACTGTCTCATCAAATAATCAGTTGATTTGTAGCGGCCTATAGTCCCTCGACCACGAGTTTCGAACACCGCCTCGTACAAGCGGCAAGTGCGCCTAGCGTCGAAGTCTTGCGATCTTCAATGTTAAGCAAACAGAGTGCGGAACACCGCTAAAATGGGTGCGAATCGTCCAGTCTAGCAAGTAGTTATAACAAGCGTCTAGGATAAGGGGTGCATACAGCATTCAGGGCATCATACATTCGCATTCAGTATTCACTCGAGTCGACACCTCTCAGCATACTGAGCAGAAAACGGCAACTAGATCCACGACAACAAACACCCAAGATTACGGAATTTGGACACTGAAGGTGCACAACACACAAACAAGCGGAAAAAAGCAATCCAACACGAAAGAACCGCTCGCAAGCACATGGCCCACGGCCAAAAGGAAGGCCACTGAGCATGCTCAACCTTCCATGACCATAAGAATCAAGATCAATGACTCTAGCGGACTCGAGATCAACCACAAAAATTAAAACAAGTATAGAGAACTCCCCAAACATACCTACCCAGAACAGATTCAGCATCTTTGCTGACTGCCTCATACAAGACATTGATCCCAAGAACACAACACAATGTAACCCAGAAACTTCAGCGCCAGAAGATAACCAAACATCAACAAACAACACAAAACCCTCACCAATTTGCATTCACGGCAATATAAAACACAGCAAACTCGAAGCTCTCAAAACAAGTTATGGAAATCGTTTCCACGTTAAATACGTGTCTCAAGATTAAGGTTATGTTTCACAACATAACCGACTTCAGCAATTTCAAAGAAGTCTGCAGACTTCCAACATTCAGTTCCACACCTTTACAATAGCCACTGAGAAGATGCTCACGGTAGTTATAAAAGGCCTGATACAACTCAACGAAAAGACAATCATAAATAACTTCAAAACCCAAGAGCTAAAACCTCTCAACTGCGCACAAATCCCGACACACACCAGGTACCCTATATACAGAATTACCTTCGCCCCAGGCACTACACTCGCTAAGGTCAACCAAGTTCGCTTCGTCGAGAATTAAGATTTATTGGGAAAAGTACGAATCTAGAAAGCCAGCCACCCAATGCTACCGCTGCTAGGCGCACGGTCATTCCTCAACTAACTGCAACAAGAACGCAGTTTGTGTTAAATGCGCTGGACTACACAATACCAAAGATTGCACAAAAATCTCCGAAGCCACGCCAATCTATGCAAACTGCAAGGGCACACATACAGCCAATTACTCAAAATGCCCAGCCCTCCTCGCATATCTGGCCAGAGTCCAGATACAAACAAACGCACACCCTTCAATGCACCCAGCCACACATCCCTTCCCCACATTACATAAAACCTCACCCATCCTCACCCACACAAAAAACCCCCATATCCACGACAACCGCCCCAACACACCCACCTACGCCGACGCACTGTCAGGACGAACCACACACACTGAACCTCCAGTAACAACCCCCCCCCCTCCCCTAACGATAGATAACACTATAGGAAACGCAATAGAAGGACTGCGAGACACAGACCTGGACACATTCCTAAGAATAATAGAGCTAATCCAAACGTGCTATCACCCTAGAAAAAGTCAAGGCCACAATCCTAATAGTAGAAGAACTCGAAGCGGGACCATGACAAAACCCTCAAGATCATGTTATAGAATGAAACCAGGATACAAAACAAAAAATCAGAACTCCAAAACTTCCTCATAGAACATCAGGTTGACATAGCTATCATAACCTTGCTATCTCCCAAAAACCCATTTCACCTACAACATCCGCAGGAAAGATCAAACTGTTAACCCAGATAAGTCCACACGTAGGGGAGTCATGATAGCCATAAATAACAAAATATCCTTCGAAGATCACATACAACCCACATCCACCGAAATAGAGAATATCGCCATAAAAACCAAAGGACTCCTCCCCATCATCACTGCCGTCTACGTACCACCAAAATACAGAATAACACCCAGAACTCGATCAACTGATACACAAACACAGCAACCACACATACATCACCGACGGAGACTTCAACTCTAAATATTAAATTTGGAACAACCCAAGCAGAAACAGGAACGGAGTAACCATAAAAAAACATGCAAGGGCAATACCAAATCCTATACTTACTCACATACTCGTACAGACAGCCCAGATGTAACCCATCCAACCTCGACATATTCCTAATCAATATCCCATACGAACACACCATTCGGACCGTTAACGACCTCTCATCAAACCTCCTCCCAATAATGCTAACGATCAACACAAACCGGGCCACAAAAAGGAACCGCTAAGACACACAGACTGGAAACTATACCGAAAAATCTGCAATTCATTTCCCATTACACAAAACATTACTACACAAGAAATTGACACACAGATAGACGTATTATAGAGTAACATATGACATGCATACAGGAAGTCAACATCATTTCATAAAGAAAGCCATACGGCGCCAAACCCCGACCCACTCCTACCACAGCTAATAAGAGACAGAAACAGACACCGACGCAAATTCCAGAAAACCGGACACCCCATACACAAACTACAAAATAACCTGCTCAGTACCCTAATACAAAAGAAAATAAACGAAACAAGAAACTTCAAATGGCAAAGGAAACTACAACAAATCGACAAAACGGATCACACCCTGTGGCAGACATACAAGATTACAGGACGTAAAAATACCACATACCTCCCCTACTCGAACTAGAAACGGACACCGCATACTACACCGACCTGGAAAAAGCTGAAGCCTTAGCCGAGCATTTTGCTCGCACGCACAATGCTACATACACCAGTCACACCTCTCCCAACACACCAAACAGTTACTCAAATCACTCGACCACCCACCCAAAAGAAACCGAACACTCTCCCCCTTTCAGCCATTTTATCCCGCGCACAATTTTCAACATCATCTCAAAACTCCCCAATAACAAATCCCCAGGGCCAGACAAAATCACCACCCCAGAGATAAAGAACCTACCCCTAGAAACTATAGTGCAGATATACTTCAAAGCATGCCTCCTGCTCTCCTACTTCTCAGAAAATCGTCAAAATACACCCCATCCCAAAACCCGGTAATCCCACCAATAAAACCAACAGCTACAGACCCATTAGCCTGCTAAACACCCTCAGCAAAATACTCATACACCACCAGCTACTCACCCACCTCAACCACAACCAAATAATCATTCCTCAACAGTTTGGCTTTCGGGAAAAACACTCGTGCATTAACCAGCTGCAGAGAGTCACTGAACATGCAACAATTGAAATTAACAGAAACAGAACCACGCAAATGATAATAATCGATCTAGAGCTTTTGATACCGTCTGGCACGAAGCACTCCTGCACAAATTACAAAACATACGTACTCCAACGACCATCATCAACCTACTCACGAGTTATCCCCAAGGAAAAAAGATCTACGTCAGCATCAACGGAACCAGCTCCACAACACACAACATATACGCAGGAGTACCGCAGGGCTCAATACTACCTATTCTATATAAGCATCTATATAAATGACATGCCTACTACCCTAAACACGCAACTCGCCATGTACGCTGACGACACAGCCATATATGCCACATCCTGGAACACGGCCCAAGCCACGAAATACCTACAGACTCACCTAAACCTGATTAACGCTTAAATGCAAAAATGGAAACTCAGGATCAACACAAGCAGGCAATCATATTCACCAGGAAACGGCACCAAATCACAGAGAACGTACACATTGACGGCCAAATCATCCCATGGTCCAACACAAGTACCTAGGTGTCACACACTAGATACCAAGCTCACTTGGTTCAAAGCCATAGAAACAAGAGCCAATCTAGCGCACCCGGCACTTGCTAAACTATACCCACTAATAGACAAGAACTGATCCATCAAGATATAGCTATATCTAATGTGCGTAAGACCTATAATCACCTATGGGCATCAAACCTGGGCTGCCGTAGCCAAATCATGCATAAGGTTCAAGTCATGCAGAACAAATTCCTCCGAGTCATTTTAAACAGACACAGACGCACTCCAATTGCTCTCCTACATCAGCAAGCAAATATTCCCACCATCACACAATACATACAAAACTCACTCACCAGAACGTATAACAATAACCACCCAAACCCCCTCATTAGAACTACTGGCAACTACCACATCGACATACAGCTCAACATCAAGGTCAGGCTCCCAAAACACGCTACATATAATAACAAGCAGCTCTTACGTCAAAGACGAACAACTCAAGGAACCGCAGGTTTTTTTTGAAACTTTTCCTGCACTCCCCACGTCACCTGAAATCAACACAACCAAACACTGTTAAACATCCACAAACCAACTAATCAATTTTAGTACAGGTTACAGGGCACCTCAAGTCCAAGGCACTGCAGGCTCACCAACTTCCAGGCAACATAACATAATAAAAAGAAAAAAAAAGGGGTCGCTGCCATCAGCCCCACTGATGAGTCTAAGCAGCGACTCTGAGACGAAACGCACCTTTCCTCACCTTACTCATTACCTTCACTTTCCTTCATCTTTATACCATCAACCCACCTTCGCCCTTCAGATTTCATTACTTAGCCATCGCCTACTTTATAATGTTTCAAATACCGATCTCCTTAAGAAATGCCTAAAATTTGACTGTTGATGACGAAGATCATTATTGATTAATACTGTGAAAGTAGTTTATACTAGTAACGTCTATAACAATATAATAAGATTTAACCGTTCGAACATCTAACTTACTCAGTTTTATCTCCATTCGTTTCTCGGGTAAAGATTCACTTATGTTTGCAAATACAGAGGTGGACAAAAGTATGCAGTAGCACACTTGATGAAACATTACCGATATTTCAAACTGTTTGAACTTTGTGAAACAAGATTGTACAATAATTCAATTGTTCCTCATTTTAAAGCATTAAACAAGTTTGTTAGTATTACGCTTACTGTTAATGACTTAACGCCTAAATAAATAGTAACGACGAGAAATAATATAGAAAAAGTGTGTTGATTATGCCATGTATGATAAAAAGAAATAGATATAACCGATGCATATTATGCTTATGCCTAAAAGCAGGAAATCTGGGCAGTACTTTTGTTGAAATGAATATGAGATCTGAATGATAAAGAAGAAGTTGGCAACAGTCATAGCGACATAATAGCCGTAATGGATCGTGATAGATCTTAGAACTTTCTGTCAATATGAGAAATGGACAGATCGTCCACGATAAATGTAAGACAATAAATTTCTTCATACAAGAAGTCTTTGACTAACTAACAAATTATATTTACATAATTTTAATTACATTGCGACTGTTTCGCAATGCACTAAAAACGACATTCGAAATCCTCGAGGAGCGTTAAAAACTTTAGTACCTAGTCAAATGTGAAGGAAGTATGTTTGTTGTGAGGGATAGTAGTTGATATTGATTCAAAGTAGACTCTAATTCGATATTAATTGCGTTTATTCAGGATTACATAATGACGCGAAGGACGCGGAAGACGCGGTGAACATGTAGACTAATGGCTGATGCCCACGTCGCGAGTCTATCCGTGCGTCCGTAAAACTATATATCGCTTGTCTGTATTTTACTGTAGCTCTCTCTCTCTCTCAAAGAACAAACTCAAAATTGAAAGCTCGCTGCTTTCCTCGCTATAAGGGAAACTCGATCCCCGTTTCGGACATCCCTAATTGGCCGAATCGTTTTTTAGTTTTAGCCAATTAGGTTGTCACGAAACTGCGCCGTCTACTTCTTGCGTTCGCGACACGCTTTTTCCGAGAGTGGGACTGCAATTTTACCGGGACCGATTTACCAAAATTGTAGCAGGGTTTCCTCTGGGCCTCACTTTCTCCAAGTGTTTTCCAGATCTGGGTGGCCCTTAGGAGTCTTAGAGTTTACGACGCTTCGCAGAGATGCTATTGTGGCCGAATTTCTAAAAACTATAAGTGCGGACGTCTGGTCTTACGCACTGTAAAAACTAAATTTGGCCTTCACAATTCAATAGTGTAGACGACACGTGAGTCGTAAATTCTCCTAACTTCTTGTCTGAGAAAACGTTTTTTTTCCGACATCTGCTAGCCGCTACATAACATATGTAATGCACAACCGAGAAGCTCATGGTTAAAGGAGTCTAATAAACTGTTATATTTGGAACAATAGAAAATACAAGAGTTACCAATTATAATATAGTTGAGAAATCCATTCATTTTGTATACAGCATATTGCCAGTTTTTGAATCGACTGGATATTGCTGGGTAAAGAATTACACATATTGCCCACTATGTTAGTTATTAAAATGCAGACAAAATATATATTAATTAGTGCTATATGTACATACAATCGAATTGAGAAACGTAAGCAAATTAACAAAAGATTCAAAATAACTAATTCCCATGGAATTTTTATTATATGTTCTAAAATACCTATTCCATGAGAACACTTTTTAGAGGAATTTCTAGCGATAATGTATTTTCATAAAAATTCCACAGGTAGAAGTATTTTCTTCAATAAAAGTTTGAACGTAATATTTTTAAAAAAAGAAAAAACGATAATTGTTTATTTCGACAATAATGGTTTTGGTTGAGTCCGATTTCGTCAGTACCAATAGAAAGCTTTTTACTATTTCAATCAGTTTTGATTGACGAGACTGATTAAAACTGATTCTTTTTTCCAATTCTGTCAGACAAGTAAGTCTGTTTGAAGTAGTTAACAAATAAAACAAGGTAGCTAATATACATCAGTGCAGAAAGCACTTTCGAGTTAAATATCATAACGTTGCACTGAAGTTGAATAATTTGTACGTAATAACATATCGAAACAGTTATAACAATTTCGAAAATCATTTATGCTATCTGCAGCGTAATCAAGGTCATGGCAATCCATTTCGGCGGACTGAATTGCATTGCTCTCAAAGCGTAATAACAATACATGCAAGAATGTATAAAAGCGTTCACGGCGCCGCACCATATGCTGGATCCCGAAGTTTCCACGTAAGAGAACCATCCATAGAGAAGAACTGTCACGTGATAGTGCCAAAGTAGCAATATCAGTGGTTGTTTTCGCAACACAATGAAAACAGTATCACCGAATTCTAGCAATTTCGTCAGAGTAAATATCCATGACCAAAACGCGCTTATAGGATTGTGTGTAAGGTACCTGCAAAAAATATAATTAATTATACATATGAAGGAGTATTTCCAAAATAAAATTATTCTGTTTAATTAATAAATCGAAATTGATCTGTCGATTCATTAAATTCATTGGTAGAGTCATCTATTATGTTTGCTGATACATAGAATTTACATTTGTTAATTATGTCATTCCTGAAATAATTATGATCTATTGATATTAACTATGATTTATAAATATATTTATAAATGTTTATATATAAATATAAATATATAATGCAACATTATTCATATTCTTTTGCATATGCAAGTAAACAATACTAATCATATTACCTTAAATTGAAAAACTGATTAAACTTCATTAAAAAACAAATTCACAAATACAATTTATTGTGAATAATCTATATAATGTAAATATACTGTCTAATAATTAAATGCATAAAGAAATAATTGAAATTTATTTAATAACGTTTTTTTCTCTTTTAAATGGGAAACATGAAAATATACTGAAAGATAATATGACTATTATATAAAATAAAATGTGAATAAAATAAGATTTGAAATTACCTTGCTATACGAATACTATGATATACCTATGGTGACTTAATACATGGTACAGTTCTGGCATTACTCTAAAATTACAAAAAATAGACAACAGTGCAAGTATACTGTTCCATAAAATATGTATATCTCTTATTTCGAACTTTGGTTTATTCGACATGTAATAACACCCTCCAAAAATTAGCAGGATATAAATGGCATAATAGTAGAAACAATTTGGAAAATGATCCCTCATCCACGCTTGAGTATCCGAGTAAACAAAGTTCTTTTCAAAATGGAACACATAACAGTATGTGGGCAATGCAACTTCCACGCGATCCATGTGATGTAGTTGTACATCCATTTTGAAAGATTTTTCTTTTCACTGGTCGAAGAGTATTTAGGAATTACTAACTGCTATCAGTCTATTGGAACAAAAGAGAAAATAATTATTGGATGTTATTATTTCGTGTCAAATAGTATTATTCAAGATTGAAAATTTGTATTTTCTTCAAAACATTTTCAAACATGGAGGGTGATGGACAGAAGCACATTAATAAAAATCACCAATTCAATTAGAAATTTTAAAAAAACTTAAAAGTGATGTACAAAAACTCAAGTACATATTACAAACGTGCTTAATCCTTGGAATATTCATAATTATCAAAAGACGAAGTTATGTAACAAATTAAATATAATTTCATTTTCAAACATACACTTTTGTTTAATACATAGGGGCATTATGATGTATTGTAGTATTTGAAACTCTAATAAATAAACCAACTATTTCATTATTATATTACCTGTATTTCAGTACGGACTAAATACTTAAAGGGTCTTTTCTGCTTTAGTATTAATAGTGAAACATGCTTTTGTTTAATTTCACCAAAGTTATCATTTACCATATATATTATTAATAATATATATTATATAACTTTAAATACAACGAAGTAGTGCGAGTTCTCGATCTATTTTTTTTTATATCTTCAGTCATAATTTCTTTTTTCTTCTCGTAGGATTAAAACAGAAGTATTAAAATTTCTCGTTGTAATAACGATTAACCTAATCGATTTCAGGTACCAAAAATCCATTTAAGTGCATATGAAATACTGTTTATGATTATTTTCTCGACTTTCCCTATCAAAAGATTGTCGACTGAATTTTTGTAAAATATTTTCTGTTTATTTCATCTAATTCGTTTTTAACGAGCTTGGGAATTTCTTTGCGAATATCTGATGTGACTGTCGTGAGATTTTCAACTGACAGTGTGCAAATGCTTTAAATTTTTGTCAATTATCCATATAATTTTGTCAATTATCCATATCAATGGAAAAATATAAGTTATTTTTGTAATCAAGATTATAATTAATGTTTGATAACCAACCGGATGGTTTATCGATATCGGTGATAAATTGCTAACGATTCAGATTGGCTAACATAGGCTAGCTGTTATCCTTTCTCCATCAAATCTCTATCGATATTGTATATCCTGAAAATCTCGGAAGCCGTCGATATTTTACTATGTCGATAAAAAGACATCGAAACAAAAAAAATCGGGATATTTTCACAGAAGTGTAGGGCATCAGAGATTGAACATTATTGAAAAGAAAAATCTAAATATCATTTAAATAATTGAATACATTTTATGTAGCTTAATGTTATTTAGAAAATAAGTACAATCTCATATTAGTTTATTTGAGCAAGAGGTGATTTTTCTCAAAATTACTTTATTATTCGGCTAACAAATAAAATAGATTTTTATTTTATTTTTATTTCTGCAAATAATTTCCCAAATATTTCCTGATTCTATCGAATAAATTACACACTGTGTTTAATTTAAGAATTGACTAAAATAAAAAACAATTTACTTGATTCAGACTCAAGATAAAGATACTGCATCCGTGTTATTTTCACACTGAATATGTTGTGTAAAACTGCGAGGTTTATACCTAAGCCAAAATCGAATACAGGGTGAAGAAACACCTACTATTAGTTTTAAAACAATTTGATATTTTTGCCGTATCACTTTGACCACATATTGTCGTCACTCAGATTAAATCATTATAAAAGAAAAGTGATAACGATCCGTATGTTCTTTCTTAGACTATACCTATTTTCTATGTTTGTGAGTGCTGTGATTTAATTTTCGATCAGATATAACGATCATAATTATTGATGTTATCTAAGAAAATACATTTTAGTATAAGATATTTTATTTGTCGCGTACCAAAATATGAATATGTAAATGGTGCATTTTCTATTCATCGTGATAGTCTTAAAAATTTGTACCATTTACAAAATCGTAAATAATCGTAATAAAGTTTGGGTATACTGTATATCTTCCTCTGACAATACGTGGACTCCTGAAGGTTGCACTGATTGGACGTTTGAAAAATTTGAGTCAATTCCAATGTTACAAATATTATGGACAATATTAGATATTATATCCAAGTTTTATCCAAATCATGATATAAAACCGTAAGTACACACCTCTAATTTCGTAGTTTTTATTTCGAAGTATTATCGTAGTTTCAAAATTTTCTTTTATGTAATATAAGTTGCTGTTCAGTAAAAAGATTGCTTTAATAATCTTTCAGTTTAATTTAATAAT
Source organism: Tetragonisca angustula (assembly GCA_036937485.2). Taxonomy (NCBI): domain Eukaryota; kingdom Metazoa; phylum Arthropoda; class Insecta; order Hymenoptera; family Apidae; genus Tetragonisca; species Tetragonisca angustula. Next base: position 120,722 of record JAWNGG020000264.1, read on the forward strand.
ATTCTGTTCAGAGTTATATCATTTTATGCCTAAGGATATGGTTCCACTATAATCTTTCTAATCTAAAAATGCTTGTCAGATCGTAACTTGCCAACAGTAGTAAAACTTTTAACATTTTTAAATTTCGTAAATAAAGTATTTTTATGAGTTTTTCGATATCGTTAATTTGATATGGTGTCGTACAAAACGTACTCAAGTTGCCAAATTATTTGTCCTACGCAATAGGTTTACTGATCTAAACGAATGATTATGCATCCATGATTATGTATCTACAAATATTTAGAAAACTCAAGCGTTAGCTAGCCTGTGATTATAGTGTAACAGCTAATTATCAATAAATTACTCATATCCTATTGATTTTTGGACATGTATCGAAAATGTCGTTAAAATATCATTAAGGCGAATAGAACCGATGAAGACAGCAAACAATGCATTAATTTGTAAAAAATCAAAGATTTATCAATTAAAACCTATTTATTTTTATTATTATTTACTCTCATACTACATATTGGCATATTTCGGTTGTAATCTTGTTTTCCTGTTTAGAAGAATTTGGATTTTATCTCTTCATACTTTAAATTTCAAAATTTGTTTACGCATTGTTATTTATATTTATATATATCGGCATCTATTGATAAAATATTGTTATCATTATTCAATACCGGTTTGGAAAATTATAATTGAGTGGAAAATTATAAGAATATTATACGAAATTACATGGTCGTTTGATTCACTATACAGAATCGTATCTCTGTAACGTTGACTTGAAAAAAATTAATAATCAGTGCTCATCAAATTGAATGTTGAGTTGCTTGCATGTAATGGAGGGTGGATAACATTAGGGTCCGGGCAAGTTGATATCGTTTTCCAACTTTAATTTTTGTAAAACGATACTAAACAAAGAACAATGCAACTTATAGTTCAGACTGTACAAATCGTATAGTACAGTTTGGATTATGCACCTTTCTTTATTTCACGGTCTCGACTAGACGGTAGGGACAATTAATTGGTGAGTAAACTATTAGATCTCCCGCAGGGACATCGAGGCATGCATGCGTCTTAATTTTAAATTGCGTGCAACTAGTTTAGTCAATCGTAATATCTAAATATTATAGTTGATATCTAAAATTCAATGTAAGCACATTCTGTAGAATGATACGCTTATTGCTATAATATGTATGTAACAACTTTTATTTTTTCTTTAAACGTGTAAAATATTTTAAACCAATTATAATTTAGTTATAATTATTTTCAGTTTAAACTTTGATATATATTTTAATATATTGTACTTTGATTTATTTTTCATCGACTTTTGCTTAAAACTCGTTTTGCTGTTCGTTCGCACAATAATAAGAAATTGTGAACATTTTGCAATCGTATATCAAAAGGAGTTTCTCATTTCTCTTGTTGAATAAATTTTTTTTTAAAGTAAAGGGTAAATGGGACAAGAATGGGTTTCGACACGAAACAACAATGTCGAAGTTATCCTACCAAATTCTAAGGACAAAAAGCTATTCGAAATACTTTAATAATCTAAAATTTATTAAAAGCAATGAATCTGTAATTTAATTTAAAACAATAGAATTATTACGTAGAAGACTATTCTAAGAATTCAAATCAAAATTGCAAAAGAAAATCGCGGAATCACAATACACAATTCAAAGGCAAACACGATTATCACATTTCGCAACGCCAATTTAAACCGTGATCAGTTTCTCGCAACGCTAGCAAACAGCGCGAAATTATTTCGCAACTCTAATTCAATCTGTAATCAATTTTTCGCAATAGTAACAAGAAAAATCGCGATCTGCCTAAAACTTGCCTAAAAGATGAACGATGATGAAGAAGAAGAAGAAAAGACAAATACAACTACGAATACTAAAACATTATAGTGACAAAATAGTAACGAGAATGATGTCCGATGCTCTGGAATCATTTAAATGATCTAGAGGATGAGATACCACTTGTTGCGATCCTCTTCGTGACAGTTTGTCGGACCTCTTCGGCTTCCAGCCTCTTCTTCCTTCCAGCGCAATGCCTGCTGAAACTTACATCTGGCTCGAGTTTTTTTAATTGCAAACTAAAAAATAAAGGTCAAATAATAATATAAATCGCGAAAGCTAACAATTCCAATACACATGGACGACTAAAGATCACAATGATCGTTATCTGTTCGCAAGTGCGTGCTCGAGCAACACTTATATAAACGTTCGTTTCGGGGCCTAATCACGACATATCCGCGACCGTGACCGCGATACTAAATTCGAAAAATCGAAGAGTAAAACTAGAAACGAGTGGCATGCCCCATTTGTACCAATTTCACTGTCAATTTTTCAAATTAGATTTTCTGAAACAGGTTGGACACGCGAAAAGGGGACAAGCGATCAAAGGACTGTGCCAACCTGCCCGGCTCTACTTATTTATCGTTCAACATTAAGGCATGTCAGAAAGTAAGCTACCTATTCTAACCAATCGCCCTATATTTAAAAAATGGCAAAATAGGCACACGAACACACTTTCTCGCATATACCTGGGCGCAAACCTACACTGGAAAGAACGTTCCGGGATGCCTCCGGCACCAGAGTTCAACACACAACTTTCACACTCTAATTTATGTATCATTTTTCTGAAATCGACTGACTATGGTTAGCGATCATTGCGTAAAACGTGACTAAAACACGTTTATATTTACAACTAAATTAATAACTGAGAAATGATAATTTCTATAGAAATTACATGTGCAAGTTGACTTGGCATCACTATTATAACGAGACGTATACTGATAGTGTATTTAACGAGTATTATTATGCAATGTAATAAATTCATACTTCAAGTTAGTGCATAAATATTTTAAATATTTCAGCTTATAATGAATGGAACAATAAAAACGACGCAGTCTACACCAGTGGAATACACACAAGCGGAAAATACGTCGTGCATGGTACACACCGCTAGTTGCTGAGAAATTTTTTATAAAATTACAATCTATCGTGCCCAATGTCTTTCACGCACCCAAGTAGCACTTCGGCACGTGAGTGAGATTCTGACAATGAACACGGAAGGGGTTAATCTTGAAAATTTTAAACTAAAAAAATAATTAGTTTTTGTAATTTATATCTACCGGATTATTGTATCATTTTATTTCTCATTAAACTCTAATAACTCAATTCATTCGGAATTATTAAAAATGCAAGATAATGAAGACAATGAACATGAATTTATTAAAAGAAATACAATTAAATCTAATAATTAACTGAAACAATGAAAAAACAAACAATTGATTTTAAATTGAGTATTAACAGAAATAACCTCGGGCGACTTCTTCATGAAAGCACATTTTCGAAAATGATAAAGTAATGTTCGAACTTGTTACTTCGATTCAAAAATCTGTCTGTCGAGAAGTATCTCCTTGCACATAAAGTTTCATACATTTTGCTACAGAAAAAACTCTAATCTACTATATTTCAAATTCTATTGAAGTTCATAGTTATAAATTTAATTAATTAAATTATTTGATACTATCATAAAAGAGAAAATGAAATTGGAAATTATTAATTATTAGCTGTTATAAAAAAATATTACATCACCGGTATCAAGTAATAACTGTATTTTTCACAATAATGAATTCGAATGGTACTCGTCTTCTGTATCATGACTTACTGCGAAGAACTGGACCGAACATCTGCACTGGACTAAAAAAAGTCGTCGTGAAGATTCTCGTCAAGTAGGTATCACTAATCCCACGGTGGAAGTGAACGCTATGAAAAATTTCTAAAGGCCTAAAGACATAGTGTTATTTGTGAAAATTTAAATTTTTATTATGATAAAATTTGGGATTATAATAATTTGAAATTTTTTTATTTCACAGTTATAATTTAACTTGAATGAAAAGAGAATTATAGAGAATAGAATTAATTCAAGTACAATGTGCCAAAGTACTTACATTTTTAGCTTTTGAAGCATCATAAAATTCTTTGAGTATACAGGGAATTGAAGACTATAGAGAATCTGTACTAATCATAAAACATTAGAATTTGTACTAGAAAGCAAAGTAAAATCTTCAGTACGTGATAATGAAAGATTCGTTGATTTAGAGCCACTGTTTGTTCCCCAAAAAGTACAATAAAATTGGTGCTGTGAAGCGTCTGTAACAAAACGTTAAACATTATGCTTCGATGTTAAATTTGAAAAATTGACTAAATTGAAGTATAATATACAAAATTACTTACGATCTTGCCAGGAGAAGCTTTATCCTCTTGAGCACTGACTCTAATACCGGAAACGAATATTGAACGAGAGAAAATATGGAAAAAGGAAAATAAGAGATTGCTAACGCGCGCGATTAAGTAACAATCGGTGGACTCACTTTAATGAATTAATTTTATTTAGTAAAAGCCATTTTGCTCAATAAAATATTGAAACATTAAAAATACTGTGTCCACCGACCACATTGCGCGCGGTCACAAAAATTTTCCGAAAATAAAGTTGATTAGTAGGAGGAGAGTGAAGAATAGGTATTTAGAAAATACTGCTATTTTTCTAGAACATGATTGTAAAAAAATATGAATATATGTTAAAGATAAAAGTTGTAAATTATAAAATATTTATCAATACTGAATACTGTAAATGAAAGATAATTATTGCATTCTGAAATTGTATTCTGAATGTTCATTATTAGAATAGAAAGTATGCAATGCACATTAGTAATATATCACATCACGCATATAAATGTTCGAAAATATTTGCACAAATCAAAATTTCATAGCCAAATATATTTAAAATCCAACACCACTGAAAACGTTTGTGAAATCTTACTTTGAATTGTTTCAGTTGTATGTCTGCATCCGAGAAGAGCAAGTATAGTATAATAATGTAAAATCCAACAACTATTGATATAAATTTTTATCCGAAACCTTCTAGATGATACTTCTTTCTGATATTTCGGGATAATACTTTCTCCTTTATAGATGAAGCTCTTTTCCGCCATGCTTCCCGCTTAAAAATTGATCGTGAGAAATATCGTAGAAACCGTGTAGTGGCGCTGTAATCTTTAATTAATTTAAACCTAATACGCGCGAGTTTCGAACGAGACTAACTCGAGATAAAAAGTGACAATACTTATGATAATATTTATTTATTTATTTATATGCAAATATTTATTTGATACCAATCTTCTATATAAAATAAAATAAAAATACACTAATCAATTTATATACAGTAATCAATTTATTGTAACATTTTAAAACAGAAGAAAATAATCAAATATGTAATAAATTTTTCATCCCAAATTCGATCAATTCCTGTTGTGAATCGTTATATTTTTTTTATATTCTTATTTTATATTTCAAATTCTTATTACATTTACCTTTACTAATGAAGCATCATTATTTAAAATCCAATAGATTATTCTCTAGTGAGTGGCTATCTACTGATTCGTTCCTTAGTATACTATGCCAATGTATACACCCAAGTGAACGTTGTCATAAACTTCGATTTAAGTAATTATGCGTATTAATTTGTAGCATGTAAAAATAGAACATTTGAAGGAAACTAAACAAGTTGTATCAAGTTAGGTCGATGAATATGTTTGTAAAATGTTATTTATTTTGTTCAAATTAAATTACTTTGTGCAAATTTGAATAGAAAATATATCGCTTAAATAGTCAATACATAATATATGTTATTACAGCTAAAAGAACGACTACACCGGATATTTGAGTTATATAATGTATCCAATAAAACCTGAAATAAACAAAAATATCATTACTCAAATATACAAAAATATTAATATTATAATTATATTGTTTTGCACCAAGGTATTTCTATACATACAGTGATAACCGTCGCGTTGCGCTTACAGGATCAGATTTTTCCTTCAGAATGAATTTTAAACCTCCTATCTGGTAATTTGTAATATACTTCTTCCAATCCATATCTCGTAAATCCAATTTCACTTTACTACTGTCTTTCAACACTTTTATATCCTCCGTCATCTTACAAACATTGTCTCTATGAAAAGTCCATTCGCGTGTAGAGAAGTATTTTAACGCTGTAACCAGCCGATTGAAACTTTTGTTAAATTTCCTCATTCTGAAATGCCATTTTTTAATATTGTTGACCTAACGTGCGATTACTTGTTGTTCGACAAATAAGATACTTACACTGGTTTCTTACCCCGAAGTTTTAAAACAATATCCATGACAAATGCAGGCAAATAATGTATGAGTATATTCAAAATATCATAAACAAATTTGCTCTCTACTATTTTGCAATACGGATACCATAGTATATCGTTCATCGGCATTACTACGCTACATTCCAGGTAAATATTTATCAGCCGACCCCAGCTTGGAAAATGAAATATTTACCCTTGTACAATTAATAGAATTATGTTTAAAATAAAAAATATTTTTACTAATATATCCCAGAAATTAATTTTCATTATTTTTCTATTTTCGTAACTTGAAAACTAATGTGAACATAAACACAAAGTATTTAGCAGATCTCGGGAAGGAAAAGATTTTCTATAGTTAATAAACTATCTTGGAATAAATCGAGTGTGTAAGCCCATATTCAAATAAAATATGATTTTTCCGCTCAGTGCTAAATTTTCCTTCTATACGTCATCATCATTAGAATGATGTGCTTTTAATTTATGCGCTTCAAATGAATTTAGATCTTTGTGAAACTCCAAAGGTTGACGAATAAACATTACCTAACAGGATCTGCGTTACTCGTACAGTTATACACTTTAACTTCTGCATCTCGATGTATGGTAACATGCCACGCGGCACACAGTATCGTGTCGACGACGTAATCTACAGGTACTAAATCCAATCTTGCGTCTTTCTTAGCTAATAACACCTTTATGTAACCTTTACCGATTTGCAAACCTATACCTGTAACGACAAATTGCTTTAGAAAATCATTACACTGAATTCTCAAAATATTTTGAAAATATATTATTGGCGATAAAGATATAAAAGAAATAATCGTAATTGTACGATTAGTTCTTCTGTGCTAGCAAAGAACTGGAAGTACTAATTGCAAGAAATTGGTAATTCTAACTTCCATCGTATCACTTCTGTTGAACGAATTTACATATTGCATTTGAAGGCTGCCTAGTAATCAAAGCACTGTTAAAATATAAGTATGAGAGTTCTATATAGTGAGCATATATTATGAGAGCTATGAGAGGGTGAGATCACGTCTAGTGGATAGTATGAGCTTGTTAGTAAGAACTGTTATATGTATATTCTACTCTACTTATATATATATATATATATATATATATATATATATATATATATATATATATATATATATATATATATATGTAAATATATTATTAAGGTATGTTAATGAAAGAACATATTCCTTTTAATCCACTCATAATTGGTAGCAGAGCGTGGTTGAGAAAAAAGGAATATAAAAGTTTCGAGAGAGTAGACATTGATATCAGTGGTTGAAAAAAATAATAGAAGCTTTGACTGAATACACACGGAAATCCATGATTGAGAAAAAAGGGTAATAGAAGCTTTGAGTGAATAATTACATTTAGTGTATTTAAAAAGATAACAGAAACTTCGAGTGAATAATTACCTTTAGCGTGGTTGAAAAAAAGGAGAATATAGGAACTTAGAGAGAGTAGTTGCAGAAGTCAGTAGTTGTAAAGAGTAATAAAAAAGAAAAATAAAAAAAAAAATAGATACTAAGAACGTAGCTACGAGGAGAAAAAATTAGAAACCTTGAGAAACTTCGACCGAACGAATACAAAGCTTGACTGTGTAATGTGAGAGGCAATCGACACAAAAGTCTGTTGTGTAGAGAGAGAGAGAGAGAATAGATACTAAAGACCATAGTTATGGAAAGAAAAACAGAAACGCCGAGAAACTTCGACTGAACGAATACAAAGCGTAGCTGTGTAATGTGAGAGGTAACTGATACGGGAGTCTGTTGTTATAGAAAGAGAGGGAGAATAGATACTGAAGTCTGTAGTCACGAGAAAGAAAAAGAAAAATAGAAACTTCGAGATACTTCAATACAAATGCAGGACGTAGTTGAGAAAGAAAAAGAAAATAGAAACGTCGTGAAGCCTAAAGTGAATTGTTCTTCTGATATGTCTGATCCGTGGAGTGTTACGACTGTCGAACCACTCGACGATAAAAATTATTTCCTATGGAGTGAATTTTACGTTCGGAAAAATTATGGAAAAAGGTAATAGGTGTTGAACCTAAAGAGAAACCAGTGTTGGAGGATATAGAATATGAGAGAAAACAGAGAGAATGGAATGATTGGGACGACGATAACTACACAACCAGATCGGTAATGATTAACACCATGAGCTGGGGCCAAATATTAAAATACAGCAGTGAGAAAAATGCAGATAAATTGTGGACTAAGATAAAATTAGATATGGCGGCTGAAAGCGAAGAACAAAAGACGAGGTCGCTCAACGAGCTAACGAATTTAAAGATGGAGAAAAATGAAACCGTCGACATGTTCATAATTAGAGCAGAAGCGTTAGCAAATCAATCAACAACTAGGAAAAAACATTGAACAATTTGAACTTAAAATGTATATTTTGAGAGGGCTTCGACCAGAATATGATTCAAATATTAGAATTCTAGAAATTCAGAAGAAAATATCAACAAACGATATTAGATTTGCCCTAAAACTGGAAGAACATATGATAGAGATGAAAAAAGTAGAAGGGAGATCATTTAAAGACTACGAGTTAATACGAAAAGTAAAGGAAAGATCTAGAAATGATATCTGCTGTTTTAAATGCGGAATGAAAGGACACATGGCTGTGAAATGTAGTAGAAACCAACGCTGCTTTAATTGTCAAAGTTATAACCACGTTATTGCGAACTGTCGGAAGTTAAAGCAAAATATGTCATCAATGGGAAGAGGAAGAGCAGATGGTTTCCAGAGAGAAGGTCAAAGAAAATACATGGGGCAAGACTTAAGAAGAAAGGAAGTCACAATGAGGGCTAATGATGAAGCAGTGATGAAGGTGAACGGAACACCGACAAAAATGGGATTGCGTCTTGCGAGTAAGAATTATGCGAGAAGAATGGGTGAGTGTGCGAATAAGAGATATCTATAGCTGTTGGACTCGGAGTCCACTAGTCATATGACTGAGATGAGTTTATGTGTGATGACATGCGTGAGGATAAAAGGCAGATAGATCTTGCAGACAAAAATAGTAAAATGTTAATGTCTAGAAGTATTAGCGATGTCATTGTGAGACAATCAGGCGGTAAAAGCAAAAAATGTTCTATGTACCAGACTTAAACTCAAATCTTCTTTCAGTTGCTAAGATAACTGATCAAGGATATAATGTAAATTTTAATAGATTTGGAGCGATAGTATATAAAGGTCCTAATGACGTAAAAATGACTGCGGTAAGAATTAAAGATGCATATTATATGGGATCCCTTTTAGCGAATGAGAGGGCAGCTGCAACATCAACAGAAGAAGGCGTATGGCACAAAAGGATGGGTCAAGCACACAAAGAAATAATCAACCAAATGAGGAGAGAAAAACTGGTACTAGGGATAACAGGTAACTCGAAAAATGAATGCGAATCATGCGTTGAAGAGAAGACTTGTAGAAAATCTCATAAGAGGCATACAGATTTAATAGGTCCGATTAAGCCATCGTCATATGGTAACAAAAATTACATTTTGACGGTAATAGATGACTTCTCTAGAATGACGTTTGTGCGATTATTGAATAAAAAAGGTGATGCTGCAGAAGAAATTAAAAGAAGTTGGTCACTATCAAGGAAAATCAAACTGGGGTAAAATTAAAAAGAATAAGGTCTGATAATGGTGGTAAATTTCTAGGAAAAACATTGGAAAATTGGCTTGAAGAAAAAGGCATTGTACATGAATTGAGTCCACCAATGACTCCCCAATGCAACGGGGTAGCTGAAAGATACAATCGAACAATTATTGAGACTGTGAGAACGATGCTGGCAGATGCAAGATTAAATTTGAGGTTTTGGGGTGAAGCAGTTAATACCATGTACATGGAAAGACTCCATATGAGATTTGGTATCAAAGAGTGCCAAACGTACAACACTTAAGAAGATTCGGATGTGTAGCTTATGTATTGAATGAAGGAGGAATAAGGAAGAAATTTGAAACAAAAATAAAGAAGGGTATCTTTGTTGGTTATAATGAGAATAAAACATATCGTGTATATATGCCCGAAACAAAAAGCATTGTGTGTGACTGTAATGTGAGATTCAATGAAGGAAGACATGGGTTGAGTCTATTAAATTGTGTTAAAAATAGAAGAAGTGAAGACCCTAATCAAAATGATCTATTCTGGACTGGAATAAACCATGAAATAGAGGCAAATGAGGAACATGATGTCATAGAAGTAAATGAAAGTGATGAATATGAAATAAATGAGAGAGAAGAAGAGAGAGTGAATGAAGAAGAAGGTAATGATTACGATGATACAAGAATGGAAATGGTAAACGATGAAAATATTACTGAGGAAACTGATCAAGAAACCAATATAGGAGTAGAAGAATCGCCAATAATGAAAAAGGTAGGAAGACCTAGAAACATGACAAAAGAAGTAATACAGGTAAAAAGATATTTGCAAAAACAAGAGAATGAAAGGCTGGACAATGAAAAAGGTGTGAGAAGGTCATCGAGAATCAAAGCAAAAAGAGCAATGAAATGTAGTGATGAAAGAATACCAAGGAATATTAAAGAAGCGAGAAGATCAATCGAGTGGGGACATTGGAAAAAAAGCAATGAATGATGAAATGGCAGCATTGAAATGACATAAAGTGTGGGATTTAGTCAATCGTCCAAAAGGAAAAAAAGTAATAAGATGCAAATGGATTTTCTCCAAGAAGGTTGATCCTGTTCGGCTGGAAGAAACGTACAAGGCTAGTAGCTCTGGGATGTGCTCAAAGACCCAGTTTCGACTATGAAGAAACATTTTCGCCTACCATTCGGATAGAGACGGTAAGATTGTTATTCAGTTTATGTGCTGAGCACAAAAGAAAATTAGAAGTATATGATGTAAAGACTGCTTTCTTGCATGGAACATTGGACGAAGAAATCTACATGGAAATGCCTGATGGCTTTGGAAATAATTCTAGACAAGTATGTAAATAAAAAAGAAGTATATATGGACTAAAACAGGCGAATCGTTGCTGGAATGCATATCTAACTGACACTCTGTTAAAAATTGAATTGAAATTATGCACCGTTGATCCTTGTTTATTTTATGTGAATGAAGGAAAACACTTTTTGTATTGCGAGGTACATGATTGTGATAAGCAGGTCTGACTCGCTAAAAGAAAACAAAAATGGAAGAATTAAAGAAATTTAATATTGAACTGAAAGAGGGCAATGCTAAACGAGTTCTTGGTATGGAGCTGGAGCAAAGAGATGGAAAAATATTTATCAGCCATTAGACTATATAAGAAATCTATTATACTTATATGGGATGACTGACTGTAATGAAGTAAAAGCCCTAATAGATACCAATCAAAAATTTAAAGAGAATAAAGAGGGCCAGATATGTAGTGAAAGAGTTTATCAAAAGCTTCTAGGACGACTGATGTATTTGAGTGTAGCTACGAGACCTGATATAGCATATGCACTTAGCTGTTTGTCACAATTTAGCCAATCTCCAAAAATGATACACCTGGGTGCACTGAAGCGAATTTTAAGATATTTAAAGAGAACTATTAATTATAGGATACAATATGGAAGAGCGAGTTCAATGAAAGGAATAAGATGCGAGATGGATGCCTCGTGGGACAGTACCAAAGATGCAAAATCATTTAGCGAGCTACTTTTATGCAGAAATGGTGACCTGATACATTAGAGAAGTAAAAAACAAGGAACAGTTACTCTATCAACAATTGAAAGCGAGCTGGATTCAATGCTAGATGGGACGAATGAGTTGATTTGGATGAGTGAAATATTGGACGAATTAAGTAGGTATGATGATACATAGAGAGCTAAAATGCGACAACTTAAATGCAGAAAAATTAGCTATTGGAGGTAATTATAAAACGAGAACAAAGTTGTTGAATAGGAAATGTCACTTCATTAAAGAAAATGTAAAGAACTAGTCTATAAAAGTAATGCATGTTGCAAAAGAAAGAATGATGGCTGACTATCTAACAAAAGCATTGAGTGGACCCACGTTACTAAATATTGTTAAGAATTTTATGTGTGTTGAATAATGAATAAAACCAAGGGGGGAGAGTGTGGATTTGGTTTTATTTTTTAAGTGTGGATTTGGTTTTGTATATATTGAACATATGTGAGAGCCTAATGAGAGAGTATGAGTGATGACACAATGGTGGGAGTAAATGGCGTGACAAATCCCTTTGTCTCGAGACAAGCAAGTGAGATTCCTTTGTCTAGGGACAGCCGTCGTGAGGTAGCGACTGAGTCAACATCGTGAGTAGTCGTAATCCAGTCGTCATCTAGTCCAGTCGAAGCAGTAAGATAACAGAGTAGTGGGAATAGTAGTCCGGTCATGTGAGTGTGAGAGTTCTGTATAGTGAGCATATATTATAAGAGCTACGCGAGGGTGAGATCACGTCTAGTGGATAGTATGAGCTTATTAGTAAGAACTGTTATATGTATATTCTATTCTACTTAGAGCGTATTCCTTTTAACCCACTCACATAAAACACACAAAAGTAAGTAATTATTTAAACAAAATTTTGTTTGTTTGATTTCTTTCTTAACAAAGTTAGGGAAAATCCTGCAACCTTAATAGTTGATATTGTTTGGAATGCAGTTAAAGAAATGAAGAGGTTTGAATGATTATTACGATAAAGTACATACCTCAGATACTGAAGTAGATAAAATAAAATTTATTAATTTATATTGAAATATATTAATAATCTTTTGTAGGAATACCTGTAACTCCAAAGACATTATCCACCCAACCAGGACACGGTTGTTTCACAGAAGCACCAATTATACTTGGTCGTACTATTGCAGTAGGAAAACTTTTACTATCACTGAACACAATCTGCTCTGCTAGATTCTTCGTGAATGTATACGTGTTTGGATGAATTTTCAAAATTGATTCTTCTAATAATGCGATTGAGTTTTTATCTTGTTTATCGCAAATGTCGATTACCGCAGAAGGTTCCCAACTTGTGCTGTCAAATTATTAAGAAGTAAACTTATTTGTTGCATTGTCTTCCGTACTAATTGTAAGTTATATATTTTTATGCCATAATGAAGTATTTAAAGAAAAGCTTTTGTGTAATTTAATCTTACGTGTAAACTTTTTCTTCGATTTCCGATAAATTAGCATTACTATAGGCTGTGCTAACGTGAATGAAACTGATTACATGCTTTAGTTCCTTGCACAGGTCAACGATTCGACTAGTACCTTTCGTATTTGTATTAACAGAAACATCCAACGGCTGCGTAAAAGTTACAGTGGCGGCGACGTGGAATACTATGTTCACTTTTTCTATCAACATGATCCTATCTACTAGAGAAAGGCCTAAATCTGGCAGATTCACGTCACCCTCCACAGGATGGAGTTTACTAAAAATTGAAGAACCGTGTTTTTCTTTGATGAATTCGAAAACCTGGAAAAGGGAGGAATTTTAGAAACTATACTACACAATGTTCAATATTCAGCCAATTCTTTTATTTTCAAGTTTTTTATTGTTTATTGCATTAATTTGTCTAATCTACTATATAAATGTATCGAACCTATTCAATAAATTTCATTTTTAATTGCGTTTCTTTATTCTTCCTTTCTTATTTATTCTCTATTTTTCTCTGATACACTTCCAAATCAAGTCTTACTTTCATTTTGAGATATTCTGTATCTGTTCTGATTTAGTTAAAAAGAACTGTTATTTTAAGATTTTCAAAAGAAATTTTAATAAAATGTAACTTCGATATTAAAAGTTTCATTAAAAAGTTTAATTAAAAGTTTAATTAAAAAGATACGAGACTTTATGATCGCTGGCTTGTAAAGAATATATTGTTTCGAGTTCCTTATCGAAATATGTAATTGGAGGAAAAAGCGGAAAGATCCCAAACATAAAATTTCTGTTAGTTTTCGAGATATTAAAACAAATTTTCAATACGATATATTCAATTCTGTGTAGAATCAGACATCAGCAATGCAACGGTCAAGGCTCTAGTAGTCATAGTCGGTCGACAACAGTTGCAATATCCTTTGAATACGTAACCTAGCATATTCTACGTAAACTAGCATATTCACCATGTATATGGCTTAAAGGCCTGGAAAGTACATAGAACACAAAAACCCGATCTTAATTTCTAGAATTCTTAGCGAGAAATGCGAAAAAATTAAAAAACGGACGATGTTCTAATACGTAGTTTAACCGTTCTGATTGTAAATGGAACACCCAAAGACACTGAGGATAATATTACTCGTTTAGTTGTATCCACAGTTACTCGGGTGACAAGAGCAACGTACGAGTGCAGTTGACAAAGTAATGTTTATATAGGCAGAATTCAATATATTGTGTACTGCAAGTATACCTCGGAACAAATAGAAACTTATGTCTGAAATCCTCCCGCTTTCCTATTCAGTCCCTAAAAATTCTATGACCTACAAATTTTAACCTACGACCTACAACAATGCAATAAATAACTGTGCTGTTCAGAAGCTAAATTGATTAACTGTATTAATTGAAAAGTGTAGCGATATACATATATTCATAATATGCGTTCATATTTTGTACACATATAAACACTGCCCATCAAATTTGTTATATGATTATATATTACTGGTCTCTTCGATCAGGTGTCGTCAACAATACGTAATATTTCTTCTTAGTCGGAAGCACGTGAAAAAAATGCGTGTTTTTTTTAAAGAAAATTATAGATATATGTGTATTATACGTTTTTCATATATGAAAGATTTTCATATATGAAAAGAATCTATGAAGAAAAGAGAGTTTCAAGTCACTTTCAATAGTTACATGCAGTATTGATTCACTTGATGGTTATCGACGATGAATATCAAAGTGGTAAATCACTTTGACACGTCCAATCAATCTGAAGTATTTCATTCATTCGTAAATTTACATAAGAATAAAGTTGATCAATTTAGCATTTGACAGAATAAAATTTAAAATAACGAGAGATTTATTTACGAACTGGATCATCTATAAGCTTTTTGAATCGCTCTTCTATCGTCTGGTTCTTTTTCGGACGCAAAAGTATGAAAATGGCAGCGATACGTGGACATACACGCAACAATTTTTCCAAAAGACCTTTCCCCACGAAACCGGTTGCTCCGGTCAGTAGGATCACAGTGGCGGAATAAAATTCCTCGATGGAATCCGATTGATTCAATTTTTCATTAATTTCGGTGTTTGTTTTATCCATAGTGCTGGTTCTTGCTTACTCAAATTTTATCTGTAATGAAATAACAAAAAGTAGAGAAATTGAAGAATTGAAGAATGCAAATCTTAGTGCTTTGGATTTCTGTAGGTAAAATGTTCCGATTCTTTCTGACCAAACGTTATGAATATGTTCTGTATGTCCTATATGTTGAAACAATAAAAATAAAGAATGCTAGTTTGAGTTGAATCGCTTCTCGATTTTTAGACATATTCTAAGTTTATTTAACCTTAAGAAAATGGATGTGAGTGACGCGATTCCTATCGTGATGGTTGTATCCTGAGTAAAACTCTGCAATCTAACGTCAATTGTTTGCTAGTCTGTTTGAAACGATTCTGCTTAAGATGATAGTAATATGATTCACGAGGAATGCATAGACATCCGATAATTGTGAATGATAATTAATTAATAAAAAAATAAAATTAATAATAAAACAAAGTAGAACGATATAGTGAATTATGATCTAGGAGTTGTGAATCCTTGGTAGTAAATGTACGCATTTTTGTGCAATACAAAAGATGAAGCCTGTATTAGACTGAATCGATCGAGAGCGTTCAATCGCGAATAGTAAATAAAGTATTGATACAATAAGAATCAATGTAGTTTGCATTACTGATATTCTTCATATATATATTTTTAATGATGGAAAAATAAATAAATTTACATGGCATGCAAATCAAATTCTCTTTGCGTCAGGTTTTCAAATGTGAGAAACACAGAATTAGGAAGGAATATTAATGATATAAGTTAATTTAATCTCTTTACATTTATGGATGAAATATCTCTCTACATTTTATTTTATCATGCTTTGAATTATTTCATGTGCTACAAAAATAAAGTCATTTATTTATGACCGCAAAACGTTTTCTCCATCGTTAATTCATATCGATAGATATGAAATGTGATATACGATTTCGCTTTTATTCAAATTGCTTATTCAAGAATATCCGAGACATCTCGAGTTTTTAGAAAAGACATACAAAATATTCTGTCGTCTTCAATTCTGTAAATGTGAAAGAAATATAAAACTTCCATAATTCAACTATCATCATCGAACACTTATTGAATCACTTATTGAAGACATTAATCAACTGCTATCAAATTACATTGTAACTTATTTATTTTAAATTTTAATCTACACCTACTTTTCACCTGCAATTGTCAAGATACACATACAAATAACTACATAATCGTGGAATGTAGTTAATATTAGTAATTAACTCTTCTGGGACAGCTAAACAACCGAACATGCAATACCAAGAAAATTCTCTTACCTGTTATGTCCACACGAAGGTGCAAAGAGGAAAGTAAGATGTTATACACTACTGACGATATCACATACTGCTCATATGAAACGTGTGAAGCATTTATATCGCTCCAGTACCATCACTACCATCATCCCCACCAGGGTAAGATCATCCGTACCGGCAATAGTAAACGTATTTGTGCATTGTATTATGTATAATAAATTAGAATAATGTATGAGCATGTATTATTCATAATAATGTCATTGGTGGTTGAGTCCAACTGGACCGTATTTGCGTATGAACTCAATTAGCAATGCTCAATTGGAGGATCACTCACATTGTGTTGCATTAAGATCCTGTATTTTTACGAGTTGTTCAGATTTTTCGGAAAGATCATATCCTTCAGATGTAAAACGACTGAGCTTGTACTTTGGCACACGCTTTCCAAATTGCCTCCCTGAAACACAGAGTTTACAATTTGTCTCTGAAGTATATCACGTTGAATGCAAAATAAACTAAAGCTCTGAATAGCATGCTTTAATATTTTTAAAATTCCGAGAAATAGCGTCTGAATATTCTGAAAAATAGCGTTTTCGGTACGGTACGACTTCATCTTCGAAGTTACACGTTTCGACGATGAAGACTATGCATGTATGTATTCATTTGTGTATTCAGAAACGAACGTGCCACTCGTCGTCAAGTTTCTTGAAAGTTTCTTGAAAGTGAAAAGAGAAATGAAAATTTTCGAGTTTTAGAAAAAAAAATTCTAGTTACGATTCACTATAAGCAAAATTGAATAAAAATCTAACATAAATGGTACATGTACAGAAAGATCAAAAAATATTTTTATACGACATTGAAAAAAATTTTGTATATGCACACCTTCAAAATGTGAATAATCTCATCTTGCAAAGTAGAGAGAACAGTTTCTACGTATAAACTAATCTTTTTAAGGTAGCGATATCATTTATTTACCGCTATAAAAAATCTGTAGAGAATGATCACTTACGTATTATTATACATATTTTATTAGGCGAAATAACGTCATAAAGAATTAGTATTGTAATAAATGTACACATTTTCTACAATATTAGCATATATTTTGTATTATTCGTACATATTTCTTGTATGTTATTTGCCTACATATTTGTTGCATACGTGATTTTCAGCTACATAAAACCAGCGGTTTAATTATCATACGTAGATGTCATCCTGACACAAGCAGTTTTTAACTAAATAATTCTACGATAGAATCGATAATAGAAAAAAGACGATAAGAACGGTAATTTGAACGTTTTATGTTGTGTTATGTAACAAATGACGATAGTGTAATTCAATTGAATCAGTTAATTAGCAAAACTATTCGATCTTGACTACTCAAAAATTGATTAACATTTGTTCGTGCGTTTCTGAGTTTTTCTTGAGTTTAATTTATTGTTAATAATATAGAATGAACGTTGATTTATCGAGAATTTGATTCAAAATTTGAATCAACGTTATGGCCAGTCTACTGCATTTCTAAAGCAATAGTTGGGCTGACGTAACATGTATTCCTTCGAAATGGTGAGACGTGGAACGACTGAGCATATGGTACTCAAACTGCCTTTCGGAATTTGTAACATGTCTCTGGCTTAACTGCAAAATAAACCAAAAGTCATTTATAAAACAAGAATAGCATGAGTTACTATTTTAAAAATTTTTTAAATTTCAATTCTCTCTTAAAATAGCCTCTCCGTTACGATCGAGTTAAAAGCATCACCGAAATAAACCACCGTGTGTTTTTCTATGTATTTCAAACTGTCGCAGACGTTGATGTTGCGGATTTCATAAATACATGCATACAAGAAATCAGTAGTATGACGTATGTATACATATACTACCCGTAAATCGGCGCGAGATGTTATTATTGACTAATTTGTAAGCGGTTTTTAGTGGTTAAAGTAATTGTTATGTAATCTATCAACGTTTATCGGTAAATTTCAACCCTTTCAATCAATTATTTTTCCAAGTTTTAAGTTCGCGCTTGAAACAATCTTAGATAATGAAATAAAAGAATAAATTCTAATACGAACGTAAGCAGTGGTTTGTCCAGAACAGTTTTTCCGAGAAAAACTTCTGTTTTTTTAAAAAAATTCATTATACGAAACGTGCCATTCGCCTTGCTCGACAAAAAACAAAAAAGGACCAGATGTATAAATTCGAAATTATAAATATGCAATAAAGTATGTTAGTACTTTAGTATGAAGTATTGCTTTGTATCAGTAGGCTTGGATATTTGTTATACAAATACGTATATATTGGTAAATGTAATGTCCATGCAAAAGTACATATATGTACATAGCTTAGCCATTTACGATATAATTACTTAATATATATGGACATAAATTGTGATTGGTATTCACATTACCATCTTTAAATTCATATTATTAAATTCTGAACTAAAATTAAGGATCCAAATCGATATGAAATTTCGAGAGATTGGGAGAAGAGAAAGGCGAATATAAAATTTTAGCTTCAGGTATTGATTGAATTCCTTGAAAAATTAATAAAAAGCCTTTCGATACGATACGTTGAATTCTGTAGAAAACAGACATTACTAATACGACAGTTCTCGCATGATTATCATAGGTAAATTCGCAAGTGTACAATCGGTTGCGACGTTAATTTCTCTCAGACATGGCAAGAAGCATTTCGTTGCACTGTACACTCTTCTTCGCTAAACTTGTTAACAGCGTTCCAAAATTCTTAATAAACTTTCGAAAATAATCCGGAAATCCTAGAAATTTTCTGTACGTGCTTTATCGTTTCTGGTATTTCCCTAAAGGAATCCGTCTCTGCAAAAGAAGTCTAATGTCAAATCAAGATCCGTGAAATATCGATTATCCTCTCGCTATTTAGTCGTCGATAAATAGCAATGAATATTTACTTTTCACGAATATTTGCAGGATACTTGAATGTCGAACAACCTTAAGTAGACTGTAGCGACTTTGATTTTGATTTTGAGAATTGCTTGTGAGTTAATAAACGAAAGTATGTCTTGAATTGCTCGTTTATACAATACTGATATTTATATTCTAGATTCTGGAATAATATCTCATACTAATAATAATATGATCGCTTATGTTGATCCTTCCGCTTATATTGATGTTTGCGTAATTCGTCCAAATCTCGTTCTTCTTACATTTTATACAAATTACAAATTTCTAAAATTTTTAAACGATATGGTCTGTAATTGATCGACGTTGACCATTAATTTTTGCAACAGTGGACAAAACAATCTGTTTTTCTCTGTATTTTCCAAATGAAAAGTTTCACTCATCTTGGCCGAGTATAGTTCAAAAAAGAAATGATAGATGTGTACGTGATTCTACATTACAGAATATAACGAATTACACACATGCAATATGTTGGTGTGTTTTAGAATGCTTCGACATGTGTACAAATGTATAATTGCACAGGGTGCCCCACGATTAAACTTTTCATGATTTTTCAAGCACTTGCGACAATCTGATAAAAAAATGTTTGAAACAAAAGTTAATTAGTTTTCAATTGGCTATACAGTACAATTTTCAAATAAATTTTTTTTTTTCGATAATTGTCAAGGTCACCTTCGTTTTTTCAAATGGCACTTTATATTTTTGACTTGATAGTATTGTAGCTCGTATTTAGACGGCCTAGTATACCATGACAATCGGATGATCTTAAAGGCAAAGAAATGAAAATTTCAACAAAAAATGACAATCAGCATGAATGGGAGACAATAACTTGTGTTTGTTATTATTTATTTATGTTTTATAATATAACATCTCAAACTTATTTAAATTTTCTTTCTTCTTCAACATTGAACTTCAAACTTCAAACATTGATGCAAGGGCTTCCAGATGATATTCAGCAGCAATATTTATTTCCAACAAGACGGTTGCCCACCTCATAATGCTCGAGTCGTTCATTACTACTTAAACTTAAAGTTTGGAGAACATTGGTCCTATTGCTTGGCCACCTAGATCTTCTAATTTGTCATCACTTGATCTGCAGTCAATAGTTTATGCTGTTTCAATATGGAACATTTAAAGCAGCAAATCTGTACAGCATGCAAAGAAGTTCGCAACGACAGTATCGTAAGAGCAACCAATACAAACTTACTTCGAAAATTTGTTGTGAGTTTTTCATGAAATCGTTCGAATTACGTTCAGTTACCCAAGGTTCCTGAATTGAATGTAATTTCGAGTCTCATTAATAAACACAAGTTATTGTTACACATTCATGCTGATTGTCATTTTTTGTTGAAATTTTTATTTCTTTGACTTCAAGATCATCCGAAGGTCATGGAATACTAAGTCGTTGAATTCGTCTAGATACGAGCTACAACTATTAAGTCAAAAATACAAAGTGCCATATAAACAAACAAAGGTGGCCTTGACAAGTAACGAAAAAAAAATTTTTTGACTAAAAAATACCCAAAATAAAAGAAGGCCCTTGTTCACACCATCCCTTGCCCCACAAAACACCAGTTCTGAAAATAAATAAACAAAACCGCCTCGGCCGTCGATGCTCGCCACATCTGACATCATCGTTACGTTCCAACACTTTTCTTCAATGCTTTGATTATGTTCAGTTTAACACTGTGAGTAAACCACACCTCTCAACAAAGCATTTTAATTTTACTTTACCCAGAGGTTCCGTTAAGATGTCCGCAACCATTTGATCAGATGTAGAACAGTATTCGTAATTTATTATTTCCTGATTCTGCATGTCTTTTAAGTGTCAATGAAAAAATGAAATTTTGTGTGTATATGCATAGTTCGATTATTAAACTTGTTGTTACATATAAGTTTTAAACAACTTTGATTGTCCTCATAAATGATTGTGTTCTGACACCGATATTTCTCACCAAAATCTTCAAGCAGACGATGCAGCCATAATGCAGCCATAACGCGGCATCGTTGCTTCCGCGAGTGCAACGTATTCAGCTTCAATGGAGGATAACGAAACACAAGACTGTCTATTGCATTCCCAGCTTATTGGTGCCCCAAAGAGTTGAAAAATGTATCCGCTGTTCGATTTTCGGTTGATTTTATCTTGAGCCCAATTAGCATAAGCGAAGCCGATTAATTTCCTGCTACTGTCTCGTCGACTAAGTTTCATATGCTTTCGTTCCTTTCAAATATCGGACGACTCTGTTTAGCTCTGTCCAGTCATGTGTTGTAGGCTTTCTATTATGTTTGCTTATTACCTGCCTTGAATTCACAGCTATGTACAACAAAGCCCGAATCATTTGCTAGTATTTATTTTCTGCCGTTATTGTTCCATCTTCTTTGTATTTAAAATAGCCTTGATCTAGCGGTTTTTGCGTCCTGTAAACCGTATTTATGCAAAATCTTCTCTATATATTTGTCCTGATTTATGCAATAAAATCCGTCTCTTCTTATTTCTAAATAGTGTTTTAATATTCCGAAATACCTAAGGTGAAAATGTTCCTTTAGAGAATTGGCTGTCGTATCAATTTTATTTATCTTTCTTGAGGCGATTAAAATGTCGTCTACATATACGATGATGTATATCCATTCTCCTTTATCATTTTTTGTATACAGGCATGGATCTGCTTGACTTTGTATAAAATTTTACTTCTTCAATAAAGTGCTTAACTAATCAATCCAAATTTTTATGGCTTGTTTTAAACTATAAATGCCTTTATTTAATTTGCAGACATAATTGTCCTTACCTACAAATGTCTTCTGTAAGCCTTCCATTAAGCAACGCCATCGAAGTGCTCTGGTTTTGATCTGCTATAGCCAGAAAAGTCTTAAAGGTCGCGTGCTGTACAACAGGTGCAAAGACCTCGTCATAATCTATATCGTATTTTTAGGAGAAACCACAAGCTACGTGCCATGAACCTTGCTATGTCTTTTAATATTCTCGTCAGTATTACGTTTCACTTTAAACACCCACTTACACGTAACAATGTTTTTACCTTCTGGCTCAGGCACTATATCCCACGCATCATATTTTTTTTTTTTTTTTTTTTGTAAGGAAGCAATCTCTTCGTCTGTGGCTTTCTTCCACTGGTTTTTATCGGGTTCTGATAATGCTTGTTATAGATTCTTCGGTTCACTTTTTTCAATTGTAACTTTATGCAGAGAAGCTATATACCTATCTGATGGCACACCACGGTTCGATTTCCCTAATCTACATTATAAGCGACTTTTCTTCCATGCTATGTTCTTCCGATGATGACTCCTCTTCGGATTGTTCATCCTCTAAACTTTCTTGATCATCTTCACGATGGCTCGTCTTCATTGTTTGTCATAACAATCGATTCGCTTACACCTGCCTTGTCGAATAATATTACGCCGCGACCGATTTTGATTTTGTTTGTCACTTTATCCAGTAATCTATAGGCTTCCGATTCGTCAGAATATCCTTTATTGGCTTTATTGTCCAGCTTTATTGTTCAGCTTTTTTCGCTGCTTTTTATGAATAAGAATATATGCACCGCATCCAAAAATATGCAGATTTCCAACGTCCGGTTTCCTCGAATACCACAGCTTGTACAGAGATTTTTCTGTCGTTTTCGTTGGTAAAGGGTTTTGTAAATAATTTACCGCCTCTCCCCAAATACTTTTGTGCCAAATCTGCATCCCGCAACATACATCTTGCCATTTCCAACAAATATATGGATTTCTCCGCTCTGCAACATCGTTTTGCTGCGGCGCTTGCACTTGGATTCCTTCTTTTCTCAAGTACCTTCGCAGATTTTTAACGTATTCCCTTTCTCCATCTGACCGTATCTTCTTCGGTTTTTTCTTGAATTGTGTTTTTATCATTTTTACAAATGCTTCAATGCGTTCTATATCTTCATTCTTATAGTTCAGAAAATAAATATGTCTATATCGGGAACAGTCATAGATGATAGTTAAAATATACCTGCTGTTGCCTGGCGACAGGCAACTGGCCTTTGCATAGGCCAGCGAACATTCGTATGGACAAGTTCTAAAATTGTACTTGACTTATTCTGCGATATTTTAGGAAACGCTATACGCGACATTTTATCCATAGTGCAACATTATTCACAGGTTATTTTCTGTCCGCTGTTTATGATCTTTACACATGTTAATCCTTTGCTGGTTAGTTCATATATCGCGTAGGAATCTCGCTGGACAAGGCGTCGATGTCAGGTATGCTGGCAATTTTCTGTATGTCTGGTACCGATGTTTTCGCTAACAACACACGCATTTTTAACCGTTTTTAGCTCATAAATATCAGGAGACAATGTTGCAATTGCCGAAATCCTACAATCCTTTTCGTCGAAAGTCACGGTATATTTTTCTTTTGTCATCCCCTTCACGTATAGTAAATTTGAACCGACCGACGAAACATGAAGTAAACACGCACTTTCACTTCGAAAACTTTACCTGAATTCACTACGCACTTCACTGTTCCTGAACCGATCCCGTACACTTTAATCACTTTGTTGTCGTCTGAGACGCACACGGCCTCCCTTCTGCGCGCTGAATTCTTGGAAAAAATCCTTTGACGATGACGTATGACTTGCACCAGAATCGACAATCCAACTGCTTAGCTTTGTGTTTATTCGGTTCAGCTTTGCAGTATGTTTCTCCGTAATTATCTGTCGAACTTTTCGCATGGAAAGAAAAATCATTTGAAGGCTTCCCTTCTGGCACTATGTTTGCTTTTTCCTTCTTTTCTTTCCACGACTTGTATTTTGTTCATTCATTTCTAAAATGACTGAATTTTTTACAAAAATAGCAAGTTTTTTTGGCTGTGCACCGCTTTTGCCTTTTAGTGTGCCTTCATCGCTGATTCAGTACTTGGTACATTCTCCCTTGTATTCTTTGTCCCTTTGCGCCCTTTAAACTCGTCGATCAGCTTACTCTTTACGAGTTTTAATGTGAAGTCCTCTTCTGACCTGCTTTCCAAAGCTGTAACTAAAGTCTCGTATGACTCTGAGACTTCCAAGTAGCATTGCGGCCATTAAATTATCTGGCAGGTTCTGTCCGAGAACGGTTAATTTTTCAAAATATCCCGACATTGTGGTAATATACTGTTCCATGTTACCATCTACTTCTTCAGAGTATCGTGCGGCACAAACGCTTCAACAAGAGAACTTTATTTGTAAGATGGCCTTTTGGTGATATTCCCTCAACGAATCCCAAGCTTCACGTGCCGTTTTCGCTTTCCGTATCTGCTGCAACTGGTTATCCTCGACTAAAAGTCCAATCGTAGCACGTGCTTCATTGTCTGCAAGCGTTCACTGGTTCTGGTTTACTTACAGTTATCACTTCCTACAATTTTTCTTTTATTAACAATAGTCCCAATTTATAGCTCCATAACGAATAATTTTCACCATTTAGTTTTTGGATTGCAAAATAAGCTTGAACCGCTAGACATTTTCGGTTCACTGTTCTTAGTCACTATAAACTGACCCTGGGCCCATAACCTGTTGTAAATTTAGGTTATTACACAAGTTTATTCATAATGTGTTAGTGTAAAATAAAACACACAGTTAATTCCCATATACAATGTACAATAAATGAAGTAAAAATGAAAGATGCAAGAATAAAACTGCGACCACGATGTCAAGTGCTCTTGGCGACTTTATTGACAGACTGTATTGACAATTTTTTGCGAGTTAACACCAAAACTAAAATAGCCCGACGATAACATGGAAAGGAAAACGTTGTCCCAAATATTAACTTCTACGAAACGTTTAAATGATCTGACAAAGCGAATAGTCCTCATTGTGCAGCTCTGAGATTCTTTTTACTATCCTAGATCCTACAACCCAAAATATCCGGGATCTTACGGTAATTTCCATTCTATACTTATGTAGAAAATCATCAAGAATAATTCATCGACAACAATTTGATCGATACAGCCATGAAATTATTATATAATCAAACAAATCCATGAAAAAATGTATGAAAAATATGAATATACACGTATGAAATATTCGAATAAAATTAATTAACTTACCAAAATATGGATACTTTTGTATTGTTCCTTCCATGTATCATGCTTGTTAGAAAAATGAATGGAAGGATTCCAATGTCTTGGGTATTCGTCAATGAGTTTCCCTAATCATTAGATTTTCATCATGTATCACAATGTACCACGCATTCAGTTGAACGTTGTCCTAATCATTAACTTCGACCTATATGACTGCACGTATTAAGCTATTACACATAAAAGGGAAAAGAGTATCTGAAGAAAAGTGGGCAGTTTGTCTTAGATTAAACTGATAAATTTATTTCTAAAATTTTATTTATTTTGTTCTAAATGTAAATAGAAAAATTATCGCTTAAATAGTATATATATAATATATAATGTTATAGCTAAAAACACAACTGCACCAAGTATTTGAGTTATCTTATGTATCCAATAGAACCTGAAATAAGCAAAAACTTCATTACTCAAATGTACAAAAATATTAATATAATATAATTGTATTGTCTTTTTATACCAAGCTATTTCTATACATACAGTGATATCCGTCGCGCTGCATTTACAGGGTCAGATTTTTCCTTCAGAATGAATTTTATAAGTCCCATATGGTAATATGTCAAATACTTTTTCCAATCCATATCTCGTAAATCCAAATTCACGTTACTGCTGTCTTTCAACACTTTTATATCCTCCGCCATCTTATAAACATTATCTCTACGGAAAGTCCATTCGTGCGTAATGAAATATGTTAATGTTGTAAGCAGCTGATTGTAATACATGTTAAATTTCATCATTCTGAAATGCCATTTTTTAATATTGTCCTAACGTGCGATTACATCTTATTCGGCAAACAATAGGACACGTACATTGGTTTCTTACCCCGAAGTTTTAAAACAGTGTCCATAAAAAAAGCAGGAAAAACGTGCAAGAATATATTCAAAATATCGTAAACAAATTTGCTTTCTACTACTTTGCAATACGGATACCATAGTACATCGTTCATCGGCGATTCTATGCTACATTCGAAGTAAATTTTTATCATCTGACTCCAGCTTGGAAAATGAAAAATTTATGCTATTACAATCAATAGAATTATGTTTAGAGAATATTTTTATTGATAAATTCCAGAAATTATTTTTATTCATTATTTTTCTCTATTTATTACTTGAATACTAATACTTAGCAGAACACTAAATATTTGGCAGATTTCGCTATGGATATGATTTGTAAAAACGTATTGATATTTTCTATAGTTAATAAGTCTTGGAATAAATCAATTGTACAAGCCCATATTCAAATAAAATATGGTTTTTGCACTCAGTGCTCAAATTTTCCTTCTATACGTCATCATCATTACAATGATGTGCTTTTGATTTATGCGCTCCAAATGAATTCTAAATCTTTGTGAAACTCCAAAGGTTGACGAATAAATATTACCTAAGAGTATCTTCGTTACTCGTACAGTTATACACTTTAACTTCTCTGTCTCGATGTATGGTAACATCGCCATCTAAAATTGCTTATACTCAAAAATTAGTACTAGTGTGCTCCCACCTGCACATCATACTTAGTGGGAGGGAAAATGCGTGAATTATGCCAAGAAAGGGTAAATATTTCTCCTGGTCAGTTCGCCGTGGTATCGGAAATCGCTGTGTCGTTAAATCGCGCTTCGACCTCACATGCGATACAAAGTGCATGTGCGATGACGCGGAGGTCCCGTCGAATCGTCGTGGGAGCGCCCGCACGCGGTTCGGAGAAGTAGTAGTGTAGTAATGCCGATTCAAAGCGCGGTTTATCGCGAATGATCGCGAATGATCGAGAAATCGGCCATTTTGAGACATTTTCAAGTCGTAACGGCTCCTGGGGAAGAAATGTTTTCGAATGCAACTCACGCATGCGCCGTCGGTGGGTGGAAAGTGCGCACGCACCCGCGCACGCGTTTCAGTATATGGAAATCTGCGCACGAAACGTGCGCATGCGTATCGTCGTTCTTGGAGAGTTATGAGTTTCTATCTGAATTATTTGTATACCAAACGGGCTTCCGCTCAGGATCTCCATATCTCTGCACCAAACCAGAGGAATTCAACGCTGCAACACAATCCCTAGTATGCAATCTCTCACTTTAAGCTCGCAAGGAATGAAACGTTGTCATGCACGATGATGTCTCGGCAAATGGAAACGAAAGACAATTGTGAGATGGGCAAATTCTGGGAAAGGAGCCAGAACTTTCTCCAGTACCCAACAATTGTAACCAGATGTCCCAAGTGGCGTACTGTAGAAAAAGTTAGGCTTGGGACTTGGGAATGTTGATGGCTAGCCCTCAGGGCCTAGCATTTAAGATATTAAGGATATGGATGCGTTTGTGTGTATGTGTGTATGAATGACGAATTTTGTGCAAATGAGGAAGAAGGCAGTGAGTTTCGAGCAGTCAGAGAGAACAGAGTAAGTTGCGAGTCGTGAAAGCAAAAAGACAGAGAGAGCTGTGAGTCTTGAGTGAGCGAAGATTGAGTGTAAACGTAGCGATTAAGAGAAAATAGTGTAAAACGTCACTTTATAATCGTTATTAAACGAATTTTCTTTATTTAACTTTAAATAAACAATCATCTGTTATCAAAATTCCTACACAATTATGAAGAAAAACACAACAGATAATAAAATTACTGGCACAAGAAGAATCGAAGCTTCCAGGGTCGGTGCAACAGGGGCGCCCGGTCAGGCCCTTGATGCAACGATATCGGATAATAGCCCGGAAACTTCACGTAGTGTGGACCCCAGACCTTCC
Organism: Tetragonisca angustula; assembly: GCA_036937485.2. Lineage (NCBI taxonomy): Eukaryota > Metazoa > Arthropoda > Insecta > Hymenoptera > Apidae > Tetragonisca > Tetragonisca angustula. Next base: position 149,122 of record JAWNGG020000264.1, read on the forward strand.
GTGCAGAATGCAACTGGAAAGACAAATTCAACCCAAAAACGTTACTGGTACAGAGGATATTGGAGCTCCCAGGCCCGATACAGAGGGGTTGGTCGAGCGGAACCCCTCCGCATTGTTATCGTACAACCGCGGCAGCGCACAGGTGGACGCCCAGGTCTGCCCTGCAAAAGGAGCAACTAGAACAAGCAAGAAAACAAGTAAGGCTATCGTTGTCACTTCGACAGAGGACGGCATTGAATCCGAGGAAGACTATCAAATCCCTTGAGGAAAGAAGACAGCCACCAGCTCTCAAAACAAGAAGAGATGTCGACCAAGTCCAACGGATGAATCCAGCAACAAGAAAAGACTCACCTCGGACAGATACAGCAGCCATGAAGAAGACGGGGAACACTTCCTCAATCCTGCCATGGACGCTCTCCCTCCTTCGAAAGAAGCCAAGCATCTACCAAAGGACGAAGAAAGGGCACCCGAAATACAGCATCCCATCGGCAAACCTAGCTGCAAAGAAACTGGATTGCACGAAAACGATGAAGAGCTTCCGCCTCTGGAAACCTGAAAGGAACCTATATACACTTCCTCAGGGAAGCTGCCGGTAACACATGTGCGTCACGGAACTAACCAAAAGAAACTCCTCTGTGAAAAATGAAGCCATACTCGAAAACCATACAGAAAAACCTCCAGTTGCGAGCCAAAATCCAGGAACTGGAAGCCAAATGCATAAATCTGGAAGGAAAGATGCAGAGAACAAAGATTGAGCCCATCTCTCAAAGTCAATCGGGAGGAAACGGCTCTGCGAACATCCCCAGCGGCTACACCAATGTGCCCCAGCAACCAACCTAAGAATATGACAAAACCAACTTCCTAAACCAACTGACAAGGATGACAACTAGATCAACCACCTGCAACGGTCAGGCGTAACAGGACGATATTGCACTGCTGATGCAGGTGGATATGGTCGCAAAGACCTTGGCGGAGGATCTTTCTGCCCTCAGAGAAGAGTTCCATCGCGGCAGAACATATGAACCGGGTGTGTCGAATAAACAATCTGGGGAGAGAATTAAATCAACTGAAAGAACCAGGGAAGTTAAAAGCAAGACCACACCGATGAGTGGGCACCCTGGAGGTAAGGACAAACCAACGTCCAGGAAGCAACCCGCCCCGGACTTACACAAAGGGGGTTCAACATCGGCTGCCACCATACTCGAAAGTTGGACAACAGTTTTGGGTAGGAAAGCGAGGAAGGGCGCGAAGACGCAGCAACCGGGCCTAAACTCGACTAATCCTAGCTAATCAAGATAAGAAACTAATCTGCCCAAGACACCAACCACCAAGAGACAGATTAGAGCCCCCAGGAGAGCAGCGGTCATGATGATTTTCACTCCTGAGAGCATGAAAACCTACGCAGAGATTATGTCTACTGCTAAAAAAAAAAAATATTAATCTACAGAGAGCTGAGATCTCGGATCTACGAGTCAGAAGGTATAATTCTGAAAATCCCGGGGAAGAACAACGCAAAAAAGACCAACAACCTGGTCAACTGTCTGCGTAATCTATTCGACAAGGACGATGACATTAGGATCTCCTGTCCGTTTAAAAAATCTGATATTAGAATAAGTGGACCAGACGACTCTGTTATTCCTGACGAGCTACGACACAGCTGAAATTAAACAAGGGGAAATTCACCGCCGATCTTCCACAAGCATGGCTGCCATCTGGGTCCAATGCCCGGTAACGGCAGTCAAAAAGATCATTGCCTCGGGACGGATAAAAGTAAGATGGGTCTCGACTAAGGTAAAAATCCTCCACCCTCGCCTATTGCAGTGTTTTTGGTGCCTGCAATCCGGGCATGTTAAACAACAGTGCTCGCCCCCACCGGACCAAGGCGGAAGATGCTTCTCCTGTGGGGAAAGAGAACACCTTGCTCGGAATTGCTCTGCACCGCCTAATTGCCCTGTGTGCTCAGACTAGAAAAGGCAGGCATCACCGGCTGCGTAGCCATCGCACCAATCCTCGCGCAAAGGCTCAACAGCAGGAAAGGTCTAAACCCCAAAAGAGGGAGACATCCGCTGCGCAAGAAACACCTGACACCAGGACGACGCGAGAAACGCAGAATGCTGAGAAGACTAACGCGCAAATCAGGAAGATTGCGGCCGTGAAAAGGACATGGATACACTGTAAGGATGACCTCCGCCATCTAGCTAATATCCGTCTAATACTACAAGCTAATGTTAACCACTCGGCCCGAGCCCAAGGTTTGCCCAATGGCCGAGTGGAAAGTAGATTCTAGCTCATCCGGATTGGGCAGGGGACTCCTAAGATTCTGTAGCCATCATCCGCAATAGTTACGCCAATAACTGCCTCGTAATAAGGGCAATGACACAGAGAAGAGAATTTGTCATAGCATCGTGGGGAAGAAAAATTGTTGCGGGGATATACGCACCACCAAGTTGGCCGCTGACAACTTTCGAGAAGCTCCTAAACGAACTCAGAAAGCACCTGGAGTCCCGGCTCTTACTTCCTCTTCTAAGGCTGGGAGATTTCAATGCCAAAAGCACCATGTAAGGCTCCCCAGAAGCAGACCCGAGAGGTAGAGTGGTCGAAGATTGGGCAGCCAGCCTTAATCTACGCCTTCTAATTCAGGAGGCCATAAAACCTGCAGTCGCTGACAAGGCGAATCTGTCGTAGATCTGTCATAGGCATCCCCGGCCATTGTTAACCAAATCATTGAATAGAAGGTGGAGGAAGGGAATGGAACTCGAAGAAGCGGAATTCCTCGGCGACAATTTCTGCATAAGGATTAAAGCCGACAGACAGATAGGAACCCCAAGCTACCACCAACATCCTCTCCGCCCGGCTTCTGAAGAAGGAGCTACTAACTCCCAGATGGATTACAAAGAAACTGGATAAAGACATCCTAGTGCATCGCGAGCAGTGGCATGGTGTGCTCCACTTCTTGGCACAGACACGGACATCCAAGGTGAGGCGGAATTGTTCCAAAAAGCACTGTGTGACATTTGCAGCACTGCTTCGATCCAAACCGAGCTTGAGAACCTCGACATACTGGTGGTCGGAGGATATAAAGATGACACGGTCAGAGTGCATTAGAGCATGTCGCCGCTTCCAACGCGTCAGAAGAAGGAAAATACGGGAGACTCTAAATGAGGACACACTGTTATACAGATTATCAAACTGCAGAAGATGATTAAGGATGACAAGACTCGGGCCTAGAAAGAACTTATTAATACTCTAGACCAGGACTCGTGGGGACGATCCCACCGCACCGTTCTTGGTAAACTACGAGTTAAAACATTGCCCGTCATGGAGACCATGGATGCGCCAAATTTGGAGAAAATACTCAGCACGCTCTTCCCAAGCTCGCAAGAGGAGAAAACCCTGCCCAGCCCGTTCACAATTGAACCGGCCCCTCAACCAATAACGGACGAAGAGCTCTCCCTGGCAATTGAAAAGATGAACAGGAAAAGCACGGCCCCAGGCCCGAACGATGTTCCTAGACGTGTGCTAGGTACGATTCTCCTAGAACTCAGAGAAAAACTCACGACGTTCCTGAATAGATGCCTCCGAACTGGTTCGTTCCCAAAGGACTGAAAGGTGGCCAACCTGGTCCTAATACTCAAACCTGAGAAAAAAGAAATGGACTTCCTATCATCGTCTAGGCCAATCTGCCTCTTAAACGAAATGGGAAAGATACTCGAAAGAATCGTAGCCGCTCCCTTATAGACGCGATCGACAGGGTAGTCAATTATGCGAGGTCAGCAATTGCCCAAGGCGGGGTGGCATTGACTGTGTGGCATTAACTCAGTTGACATAGTCAATGCATTCAACTCTCTTCCCTGGAGCAGAATATTAACTGCACTATCAAGATATAGTCTGCCCCTGTATCTAAAGAATATAATACGAAACTACCTGTCAGAAAGGGCAATAACATATGGCAATATGGATGGGCATAGAACAACAAGGAAAGTCACGAGGTGTTCCACAAGGATATGTCCTGGGACCAACCCTTTGGAACCTCGGATACAATATGGTACTTGAAGTAGCAGTTTCTGGCGGCCTGCAGGTTATCTGCTACACCGACGATACACTAAGACTCACAGAGACAGCGGTAGCGGCTATCACCATGAAGATACTTGAATTAGAGCTGGAGATTGCCACCTAGAAAACCGAAGCTATATGGATGCATGGTCTTCCCATGACACGCAAACTTCCCATTACTTGGCTATCCGTGCAAGGGGAAAGAATAAGAGTGAAAGAAGATCTAAAGTGCCTGGGAATCACCCTGAACGGACCCCTCAAGTTCGACGCCCATTTCAACTGCCTAACACCTAAGGTGGAAGGTGCTGCTCTTCTGGGCCGCCTGCTCTCTAACATAGGAGGACCGAGTAATAAGATGCGTCATCTCTACACCGAGATGATCAAATTCATGACTCTATACGGGTCACCGATTTCGGCACGACACATCACGAAGGAGGGTCTCAAAATTCTAAGAATACAAAGAAGGGTGGCTATTCCTCGCGCTTATTGCACTGTCTCACATGATGTGGCGTTAACACTGGCAGGTATGACTCCTTTCCGGAATATTGCAGAGGCATACACGGAGACCTATGATAGGATACAAGAGCTTCGAAGCACGGGGGTGAAAATACCCAGAACCATGGCTGCGCATATGAGGTCCTGGGCCCTGAAGCGAGGCCCCAGATGAGCGCCGAGAAGAACTTGAATACTCAGAACTGAGACAAAAACGGACAACAGGAGTGGTCCTCCCCTACTGGGACACCTGGCTCGATCATGGTGCGCAAACCTAACATTCAGGATTACCCAAGTTCTTACCATGCACGGATGCTTCGTTGAGTACCTGTGTAGGATAGGAGCGGAAAGGCTGCCAGAAGTGCGGGGCAGACGTAGACTTGGCACAACACACAACTGAAATATGTCCGAGATTTGATACCCAGCGTAACAATCGCGATGTTATTGGCTCAGACCTGTCTCTGAAGACGATTGTTGGGGCCTTACTTAATGACCCCTACCGAAAAAATGCAGTCGTTAACTTCTGCGAGGAAGTAATGAAGAAGAAGGAAGAAAGTGACAACGTTTGAGAAAAGAATGACTTGTTCAGACGGATCAGACGGATGAACAAGACCAGAAGAAATGGTAATCAGAGAAACAACACCTCATAGGGCTAGCTAGTGCAGAACTACGCGAAAGAAAACGCGAGGAACGACAAAAATCAAACAATCTACAAAATAGGATGAGGGCCCTCGAAGCCCCCAAAATGGCCCTGGTACCACCACCCACACACATGAAGAAGCGAACAACAATATCTGTCCCGAGAAGAAGCCGCAGAGGCTATTGCCTGGGTGACACCGAAGTAATTACCGGTCCCAGAGTTACCCCCCCACAGGCAGGCGGATAGCCATCGTGGAGGTTTTAGTCGGTAGAAATCCGACACTACCCGACAACTCCATCAGGATCGTCGGATGTCTCTCGAAGATTTCCTCCACGTAAAAGAAAAAAAAAGGTTGATACGTTATGAATGTCAACGAGCGTAGCAACCAAGGTTGGTATGTGTGCTGTATGTGCTGTATGTATATTGGTAGCTAATGAAAACAGAAGAAGACCGTGAGGAAGGAGGACGAACAATATAGTGTGAGCGTCCAAGGTGTGATGAATAGAAGAAACGCCGTGTGCAAAGATATTAAGTATTTCTTTAAATGACGCTGTTTCAAGCTGTTTTCCGAATTGTTTTCCAACAATCTGGTAGCAAATCCGTGGTTGTGATTATCTATGTGAGGGAAAAATTAAGCAGAGAATGGAAAGGACACCATTTCCGGCAATTCCGTTACTAACGACAATGTAGTCTGGACTATGAAAATAGAAGTAATACTGAGTTTGCGGAAAATAATCAAGGCAATAAAAGAGGAAAAACCGGAAGAAAACACACCGGAAAAGACGAGAGTAAAATGGGAAACAAGGAATCAAGATGCGGTAGCATATATAAGATTGCATTTATCGGATGAGCAGGCATTGCAATTAGCCGCAGAGGATAACGCATGCAACCTATGGCGAAAGATAAAGAAGGCATACATGGGTGCTGCAGAAGACCAAAGAATTAATGCAAATAACGACAAATTTCTACATATGAAAGAAAGGGAATCCGTTAGCGACTATATCGCACGAGCACGTGGCTTAGCGACAAAATGTATATCGCTTGGGATTAGTGGTGACATCACGAGAATTAGTATACTATACAGTACGATAAACAACTACTACAAAGACATTCGTAAAATACTTAGAGAGAGAAATCACTTGAGGAAGTATACGAGATACTAAACGAGAGAAAGAGATACAAAGGAAAGACAGTCTCCGCGGAGAGACGGAGACAGCTGCCTATGCCATAAGAAAGCCAAACAAAGAAAGATGCTACACATGCGATAAACTCGGACATATTGCAAAGAAATGCTGATATGCTGAGGATACGACAGAGAGATACGCAAGATGGAGCCGGACCACTACAAAGACAACAAACGAACAAGTTTAACAAGGACGAAGGACGTCGAACGGGGAAAATCGGTAAATAATATCGTAACGAAAGCGGAACACGATAATCAAACGTACGCGTTTATAGTAAGTAACAATAAACGTAACATCCAAGTACGTATGAATAAAGGTAATATCCAAGATTTGTATAATGTATGATTATTCGACAGCAGTGCGTCTAACCACATGGTCAACGACTTGAAGTGGTTCATTAATATTAAGTTTCAGGATGGCCATTTATATCAAGCGGGAGAAAACTCGAAACTGCGTTACGAGAGCACAGGGACGATCAAATTCAGAGTATATTGAGAAGCTGTTAGAAAAGTATAATATGCGTGAATGTGAGCCCGTTATTACACCGATTGTATCAAGGGACGCTTCGAATGACAAAATCATACCAGAAAATAATAGGGGGATTGTTATATCTTGCCAATAGATCTCGACCAGATATTACATTCGCACTATCTTACTTATCACAATATAATCAAGTACCTGAAAAAAGGCATTGATTATTAGCAAAGCGTATATTGAGATACTCGTGTGGAACTAAAAATAAAAGGCTTTTTTACAGTAGGAACGTAGGTCCCTTAAGAACATATGCAGATACTAGCTGGGGTAATGCAGAGCGAGGAAAATCATTATATTAGACGATTCATTAATAATACGGCGTAGTAGAAAACAACGATTTGTTGGTCTTTGGCATGGTAGAGCTGTTCCGAACTTGTAAAAGATATTACTTGGATATCAGATATATTGTTGGAGTTAGGTGTACAGAATTTCTGTATCAAACCAATAATTTTGAATTGCGACAATAGAGCGACAATCTAATGGATACCAAATAGTCGTTCGTCTAATAAGACGAGACACGTTAATTTAAATTTCCATTTCATAAGAGACGAAATCGAAAACGGAAATCTCAAAATTAGTTACGTAGAATCTAAAAATATGATAGCCAACTTTCTCACGAAAGTAGTGACTAAGGATAAGTTGTCTTGGACAGTACAACAAGTTAATCTGTTAGATTTAAAGATAGAAAAATCATAAGTGAACTTGGTGGTGTGAACGAACTTGGTCGCTCGTAGAGAGAGAATGTTAGGTTGATACGTTTTGAAAGTCGACGAGCGTAGCAACCAAGGTTGGTATGTGCTGTATGTGTTGCATGTGTATTGGTAGCTAGTGAAAACAAAAGAAGACCGAGAGGAAGGAGAACGAACAGTATAGTGTGAGCGTCCAATGTGTGATGAATAGTAAGAAGAAACGCTGTGTGCAAAGATATCAAGTATTTCTTTAAATGACGTTCTTTCAAGCTACTTTTCCGAACTGTGTTTCCGAATTCTCCTTCCAACAGTTTGAAATATAATTAAAGAAATGAAAAGGTTTGAATGATTTTTACGATAAAGTAGATACTTTAGATACTAAAGTAGATAAAATAAAATTTATTAATTTATATTAGAGTATATTAAAAATTTTTTGTAGGAATGCCTGTAACTTCGTAGACATTACCCACCCAACCAGGACACGGCTGTTCCAAAGAAGCACCAATTATACTTGGTCGTATTGATTGCACTTGGAAAACTTTTACTATCACTGAACACAATCTACTGTGCTAGATTCTTCGTGAATGCATACGTGTTTGGATGAGTTTTCAAAATTGATTCTTCTAATAGTGCGATTGAGTTTTTATCTTGTTTATCGCAAATGTCAATTACCGCAGAAGGTTCCCAATTTGTGCTGTCAAATTATTGAGAAGGAGTAAACTTACTTGTCGCACTCTTCCGTACTAATTATAAGCTATATATTTTTATGCCATAATGAAGTATTTAAAGAAAAGCTTTTGTGTAATTCAATCTTACGTGTAAACTGTTTCTTCGATTTTCGATAAATAAGCATTGCTATGGGCTGTGCTAACGTGAATGAAACTAATTACATGCTTGAGTTCCTTGCATAGGTCAATGACTCGACTGGTACTTTTCGTACTTGTATTAACAGCAACATCCAACGGCTGCGTAAAAGTTATAGCGGCGGCAACGTGGATACTATGTTCACTTTTTCTATCAAAATGATCCTATCTACTAGAGAAAGACATAAATTTGGCAGGTTTATGTCACCCTCCACAGGATGGAGTTTGGAGAGTATAAAAATTGGAGAACCGTGCTTTTCTTTGATAAATTCGAAAACCTGAAAATGGAAGAAATTTTAGGCACTGTACCATACAATGTTCAATATTCAGCCAAGTTACTTATATTCAAGTTTTTCATTGTTTATTGTAATAATTTATTAAATCTACTATATAAATTTGTTGAATTTATTAAATAAATTTCATTTTTAATTACGTTTCTTTATTTTTCTTTTTTTCTTATCTATTGTTCATTTTTCTTTGATGCACTTCCTAATGAAATCTTACTTCCATTTTGTGATATTCTGTATCTATTTTTCAGTTAAAAAGAACTATCATTTTAACATTTTTAAAAAAGTGTTTAATAAAATGTAACTATAACGACACTAAAACGACATTAAAAGTTTAGTTAAAAAGATACGAAACTTTAGAAGATCGCTGGCTTCTAAAGAATTTATTGTTTCGAGTTCCTTATCGATATAAAATGTGGAATTGGAGGAGAATGCGGAAAAAAGTCATAAAATTTCTATTAGTTTTCGAGATATAAAAAAAAAACTCTCAATACAATATATTGAATTCTGTAGAATCAGACATGACCAATGCAATGGTCAAGGCTCTAGTAGTCATCGTCGGTCGACAACTGTTGCAATATCCTTTGGTTGTAAAATGCTCTACGTAAATTAACTTATTCGTGTTAATAGCTTAAAGACCTGGAAAGTACGTAACAAGAACCCGTTCCTAATTTCTAGAATTCTTAGCAAGAAATATGAAAAAAATTAAAAACGGACGATGTCTTAATACGTAGTTTAATCGTTCTGATTGTAAATGGAACACCCAAAGACACTGAGGACAATATTACTCGTTGCATCAGCTACTCGGGCGACAACTACGTACGAATGCAATTGACAAAGTAATGTTTATATAGGCTGAATTGAATATATTATGTACTGCAAGTATACCTTGGAAACAAATAAAAACCTGAAACGTGTATTTGAAATCCTCTCGCTTTCTTTTCCTGTCCCTGACAATTTCATGTACCCCACGACCTATAACAATGTAATAAATAAGTGTTTAGAAGCTAAATTGATTAACTATATAAATTGAAAAGTGTAGCGATATATATATATATATATTTATAATATGCATTCATAATGTTGTACACATATAAATACTGCCCATCAAATTTATTATACAATTTATTACTGATTTCTTTGACCAGGTATCGTCAACAATACGTCATATTTCTTCTCAGGGAGCAAGTGAAGAAAAACGCGTGTTTTGTAAAAGAAAATTATAGATATATATGTATAATACGTTTTTCATATATGAAAGAAATCTATGAACAAAAGAGAGTTTCAAGTCATTTTCAATAGTTACATGCAGTATTGATTCACTTGATGGTTATCGATGATGAATATCAAAGTGATACATCACTTTCATACGTTCAATCAATCTACTTTCGTTCATTCGTAAATTTATATAATAAAGAAGTTGATCAGTTTAGCATGTGACAGAGTAAAATTTTAAGTAGCGAAAGTTTTATTTACGAACGGGATCATCTATGAGCTTCTTGAATCGCTCTTTCATCGTCTGATTCTTTTTTCGGACGCAAAAGTATGAAAATGGCGGCGATGCCTGGACACACACGAATCAATTTTTCCAAAAGATCATTCCCCACGAAACCGGTTGCTCCGATCAGTAGGATCACAGTGTCGGCGTAAAATTCCTCGATGGAATTCGTTTGGCTTAATTCTTCATGAGTTTCGATGTTCGTTTTATCCATAGTACCAGATTTTCCCTTTCTCAAATTTCATCTGCAATGAAATAACAAATAGTAAGTGGAAAAATTGAATAACTGAAATGTTCCGACTTTTTCCGGCCAAGCGTTATGAATATGTTCTATGCATGTTGAAACAATAAAAATACAGAAAGCTGAATTTTAAATTAATTTAAATTCAAGTGAAAGAAACAAGATTTCAAGTATGAGAAACGTGGAATTGGTAATGGTGTTAATAAATAGTTAATCCTTTTATATTTGTGAATGAAATATCTCACTCTTCATTTTGAACATTTACTATGGTTTGAATTATTTCATGCGTTAGAAAAATAAAATCATTTATTTATAATAGATTTTTCCACTGTTAATTTCGTTTATACTGATATATGTGTGACATGTGTTTATGATTTCCCTTTTATCCAAATTGCTCATCGAGGTATTTCGAATTTTTGTAAAAAGAAATACAAAATATCTTTTCATCTCTTCAATTATATCACTATAAAAGAAATGTACAATATCCAGTATTAACCGAACGTTTAATCTTTCATTGAAGATATTAATCAATTACTATCGTCCGGTTAAATGACTCATTTCAAATTTTAATTTGTATTTTGCATTTTTCTCATAACTTTCAATCATAAGAATGTACATGCAAATGAGTAGCCATGAAATGAAGTCAACATTTTGTGTGTATGTGTGGGTGTGTGTGCGCGCGCGCGTGTGTGTACAGACATATGAGTGGCTGTCTAATTACATTTTATGACATAACTGAACAATTGAACAATGCTAAGAAAATTCGGTATTTTTTTACCTGTTTCCGCATTAGAGCAAAAGAGCAAAAAGGAAAGTAATATCCGATATTATGAAAATACGTTTTTTCAACTATTGATCTGCTGTGAAACATTTATACTACCAGTCATACTATCATCACGATTACTGCTTCACTCTCTCCAGAATAACATCATCTGGTAGTAATAGTGAATAGTATTTATGCATTTTGGTATGCAAACTAATAAATTAAATCAGTGTATGAACTGGCATCATTGATAGTGGTAATGTCATTTATTGTTGATCAAAGCTCTTTTATTTTATGCATTGAGCCTAATTAGAAAGTTTCAGTTATTTGCACAATCGTTTCTTGATTCTGACTTTTTTCCCGATGTTCTCCGGAAAAAAGTCTCCTTAAATCAAAAATCCTTCTGCTGGCTGATGAAAAGTTGGTAGCAAGGAGAACACATTTCCCTGTCATCCAGGTTCCGACAAAAACTACGATTCGTGGGACCGTACTACAAGATTTATGAAACGATTATCCCTTGATAAAAAAATTGGCGTAGAATTTGTATCAAAAAATTTTAAAGGCGTGAACGTGTTATGAAACATCATTAGTCTTAATACTTGTTCCATTTTATTTTATTTACCTACTAGTTACCTGCTTTAATATTAAATTTTCCTTCAGTTCTTCGAATTTAGTAACCACGTGCACCATGTAACATGGTTGTTTGACTAACATGAACTTGTTTAATTTATTTCGCACCTTATTTCAACATAAAATAAGTTAATATTAAATAAAATTAATTTAAAAATTGATATGACGGATATTCTATTGGCTTTGACTGAATAGAGTGTAGAAACCGATTATTTATGAAAAAATGAAAAAAATAGAATAAAACTTTTTTATGTGATACTTTGTGTTGAAGGCAAGTTTGAAAATACATCAAGTACAGTGTAGCTTATACTATATGAGACAGAAAACTAAAATGAATAAGAGGTGATTCAACATGCAAGAATGAGTCAAAAATGTGCATCAAATTTTCTTGTAAGATGCTTCGTTTGAAGAATGTACTTTGTTTTATTTAACAGATACGCGCATATCAAGGCAATTTCTAACTAAACAAAGTTTATTTTTGTGAAAATGAAGGTTTAATGACAGAATTTTCTATTACATTTATTTTACTTATGAGAAAAGTACATTATTTCAAAAGTACATTGAAAAAGATCTTTCTATATCCGTTTATGCGTTCGTTTATCAAAGAGCAATTAATATCTGACGATGTTGCTTTCCACACCTAGCAATACGTTCTTTTTAATTTTACGTTACTGTACGAACAGGTACTACGACGTTCATAACCTTTCGTTGACCTCGACACTTATTTAATTATTATCCTCATTCAAGCATGAAAAAGATTTCTCGTTTGAATTGATTTTTTACAAGAAGGTTCATCTATTACTGATTGACGTTAACACGAGCAACATTTTTAACTGAGTGTGTGTAATCCTAAATCACTCATGGTATAGAGAAAAATGAGGTCTTGGGTGGAGAAAGATCGAAGTTTTGTGTACTGATTTGGAGGGAGTCAGTTCTTCAAAGAATCATAGCGAAATCCTACCAATGTTTCATCGTAGCACAGAAATCACAGTGAGAAAGTAAACGCGAAACTTATCTTCCAGAGATCAGACACTGATCACACAAATAGACGCTGACTAACTTCATTTGTTCATTAATAGTACAGAGGTAGATTCAGCAGCATAAAAACATTAACAATGAATAATTAAAGATATCACGCAAATCATTTGCTATGCACATATGTTATCATATGTTGAAGATTGTTTAATAGAAAATAAAATTGAATTAATACATCGTGCTGACACAGTTATAAAATTAAAAATATCAACATTTAGATAAAAAAACGGCTAGATGTCAAATGCTTCACGTCAGATGCATATTTCGTTTATTAGTAAAAGATTTTAAAAAGTTATAAATGAATCAATTCTAGTCTTTAAAATCACGTACCATCGTCGGTAAAGTCACTGTACCGGACGTGTGTTAATTATATAAATAATTTGAATCGAAGTCATGGAACATAGGTAACGTATACTAAAAAAAAAGTAACTAATTTCGTATAATTTATGTTCATGATGTAAATCATCGACAACTCAGCATATTTATAATTCAGCGATCAGAATATCAGAATCATGTGCAAATTTTTCATTTCTCTTTTAACTTTCAGATTAAACTTAAAATTATATTCAGATTATATTTCAGATTAAACTTTGTTGTTATTGCGTTTAACCTGTAGACGACGTACGCAGCATCTTCTTCTCTGCAAGCATAACCAAACTTGAATCATACCATACGGTGAATCGAATACTCTAATAATATTCTAATGTGGTTTAATAAAAATTATTTTTCTTTCCGATTCCATGAGACGGTAGGGGTGGTACGCGATTGGTTCCTCTGCCTAACATTCAATTTTTCTTACCGTCGCGTTTGTTTTTCCAAACTCGTGTAGCGATGATACTAGGCAATCGTGGAATCCTCTATTAGCGTGACGAAACAATTTGCTTTACTTTTTCGCCGTGTTTCCACGTGTAACTCAGAACTCCGTGTGATGTATTCATTTATTGAAGGAGTGATTCTCGGTTCTTCCGAATTTCTAATATCGTTGAAACAATGCCGCTTTCATCGCTTCAGCGTCGGCGACGTGGCCTTATTGCGGAATGTCTCTTCCTCAAGAATTACCTCCATCCACTTGGAGTAACAATTGGAATCAATGTTCGTAGCTACATTTCGGATTTTTATCGTGATCGGCGTAATTCGATTAACAGCTACAGGTCCTATCGTAAATCTTCGTATCGACAGGAAGTTTATCCGCCATCGATGGTTGTACGTACATATAGAAATAATGATTATTAAAAATGATAGGTATTATAAGGAAAAGCATTGACAATTTTCTGTTATATCAAAATGTTGTTCGCGTATTTTAATTCAGCGAATTGATTGCAGAAGAGAAGCTTGGAATTACTTGGAACCTAACTTAAATCTAGCCTAAATCTAAGAATGAAAAGGCTAAAAGATTCAGCTTTATGGTGATTTGCGATGGTAATTTCAAAACTGTCTTGGCTACGTTTAGGCAATATAAGATTGAATTTTGTCAAAACAGAAGCAAAACATTCAAGGAAAGCACACAATACTTTTAGAAAAAAAGATTCAAGAAATCATCTTTAAGAAAAAAATTATTCCAGTTGATTATTAGTTAATTATTTTAGTAATTCACTGTATGTAAAACAGAAAAAATTCTAAATAACAAACGTATAAAACGATCAGAACGACATGTATTTCTACGCGACATTAGAGTATATTTGACCCTCCGCCTGCTGAACCGGAGTCACAGTTTTGACCTGTGCTGGGAGTTGCTTGCGTTAGTGATCTTACACAGTGATGGGAGCTGCTTCTATCAGTGATCGCCCTAGCGCACGAGTGGTGCGCCATGTGTCTGCCAAATTGCCGAAGTGACGATGACTGAAGACGAAAAAAATCAGTTTCTGGTAACGTTCTGAGGAAGAAAAACCTGTGCAGCAAATCGAAGCAATTTTTTATTTCAAAATTGATTTCATATTTTAGTGTTTAGTATTTAATAGTTGTATTATTTTTGTACTATTTTTTTAGTATATAGTATTCTATACTATTTTTTTTGTATTTAGTATTTTGTATTTACTATTTAGATTTTAGTTTTTAGCACTATTCTAATATTTTGCTATTTTTATTATTAATTTACTGTTTTTATTGCATGTAATACCTGTGAAAATACATAAATGTACAATAAATATAACTTTATTATTCACGTGACTATTATTTTTTTCTTATACTCCTACATGTTCCTATATGAATCGGGTGTCTGTCACTCTGTTGGTACAATATCGGTGAGGACCTCGGCCTCGAGCGACCGTCACATTCTGTAGAGTATCGGTGAACCGTCCGTACGAGCCTAAATATGTGTTAGTGGGATATCCGTGTGAGTCAGAAACGACTTCATGTTGGGACGCTGAGTTCAGTAGTCCAAGGGTTAAATATGTACAAATCACATTTTGCAGAGTAAAAAGGAATATTTTGCATGTGGAAATTAATTCTTTTGGAAAAGTATATAATATATACATGCACCTTACGTAATATTTCCTGCATATTTTGTGCGTCTTACTTGCTTATTTGTTGCATATGCAGATGTGCATCAGCTGCATAAGAATTTGCAGACGTAGATATCATCCTGACATAAGCAGTCTTCAACTGAATAATTGTAAGTCATTCAATTAACGATAGAAAACATAATGATAGTGTTCGCGCGCGTGTCGAGCGGCACGAGATCTGAGAATGTTTTGCGTTGTGGACTGTATATCTTTGACGCGCGCTTGTATATTAGGGTTTTCCCCCCGGTGTTAATTGTAAATATCGCGAGGGGACTATGCACCTTGGACGTCGGACCAAGTCTGATTCGTAAGCCGAAGGAAAACAGGAAAGCTCTCTCGGTTCCCTTTCCATCGACTTTTGGAAATCGCGGACCCAAGATGGAGCACAAAGGGCGGATGGCCTTGTCTCCAGTGTTTTCCCACATGTTGGGGAAAGCTGATTCCATACTTCAATCCACGGTCGAGGGCTGATCTAAGACAAAGCCAGAAGGACAAGAGTTTATGGCGATAGTTTATGGGCCTGCTAGGGACTCAGGCACTTCAAAATAAATAAACTTTCTCCGGCGAGCATGCACCCAGACCGTGGGCACTGTAGGATGGAAACTCTCTCGAACAGATAGGAAAGGAACGATAGGATAGGAACTCCTTATGTTGATTAATAGTAACAATAGTGCATTTCAATTGAACGAGGTGATACAAAACTGTTTGATCTTAACTGTTTAAAAAGTAATTGATGTCAGTTTCGTGTTTTCTTAAGCTTTGCTAGAATTTTTCTCAATATACATACGTAAAATTGATAGAATTGATTGGTTTCGTCTAAAATTTGATTTTCCACTCAATGTGCCATGACCACTCAGCTTTGAGCGCAATTTCTACTGGGAAAAATATCTTGAACTGGCGATAGTTAAGCGCATGTGACTGTATAACATTCACTTCAACATCTTTCATAATGTCATTGAATCCCAACCTCCTTTTTACAAAGTTCTCTTGATATACAATGACAATTTATATAATTTATATTTCGTTATAGAATGATATTAAATTTCTTTAATTTCGCTTTGAATTCTTTTTAGTTTTATCGTGTATTAGTTTATCGTTTGTTAGAATGAAGGGACAACGTTCCATTTTCTTAGTCAATCATGGGAGGTGCACCATCGATCGTTCATCAATCTTGTTTAATCCAATTTATGTTCGTCCAAACTATTATGTAAGTCATGAGATAAATTCGAAAATTGTGTTTGTCCTTGCAGAAGGACACACATAAATCTAAAAGTTCCTTGCAAATTCTGTAGTATTCTATTCTGTCTAACTTTACTTAATTCATATCTAACTTTACTGTAAAACATGTCCTTATATATATTTGGTTATCATCCTCAAGTGGAAGGGGAAGGAGCATGGATGACCAAGTATTGGATCTTGCCCTTATGACTAACTATTCACAGTCCACTTTTATGTGGAGTGTTGCTAGCTCGTTGTCATTATTAGCTATTAGATCCGACATTGTCTGGGTTGGTCATCCAACATTTGTAATGGACATATGATTTAGACTTACCACCTGAAATATTATAATGCAATTGTTTAAAAAATTTTTTTAGACACAATCATTACACGTTTTCACAAAATTACCACCTGGAAAAGGCCGGATGATGTTGCAATTAACAGAAGCCGAAACTAATTTCAGCACCACTTCTTAGACGACTCAGAAAATGATTGAAATATATTTTGTGAAGTTGCAAATGACTGAAGCAAAGAAGCACTTTTTTGTATTTTTAATTCGTCAGAATTATTTCTTGTTAAAATTTGAATGTTTATCTTCAAAGTGGCGTTTGAAAGCCATGAAGTTTTTTCGACACAATCACAAACAATACATAAAATTTTTATATCCCGTTCGACAAATCAGTATCATTCCGTTCACTCAACTCTACGCTCGTAACGTTTATGCTCGTAACAAATACCTATTTATATACAAAAAAATTTGGCACAAAGTTTCATTCAGTTTTTGATTCCTACATAAGCACATATAAAATTTAAGAACTCATATATTTATGTATTTCGCATTCCAAAGGGAAAACTTTACTCTCTATTATAGATAAAAATAAACTTGACTGTATGGTGTTCTATATACTTAAAATATTTTTATCGATTTTGTGTACTTGAAATATAAGGAATGTAAAAAAATATAAGAAATTGAGCACCTGATTAAATTACATAAAAAAATTTTGTATAACGTAAAGAGAAGCAAAAGAATAGATAGTGAGCAAATGATACTATCACTTTCAAAAATTTAATTCAGAATGGATAGCTTTTACTCTCTTAAGTTTATCTTAATAAAAAGAAAAATTAAGGAACAATGCAAAACAATTCAAATGAAAATGACGCATAATTCAGTAGGACATGTTAACACAGAATACTTCCCCTTTTTATCTGTGTGCCGCAATGCTAAACAAAGAAAAAGGCAACGCACGGTGTCTTTCTTTTGTCATAGTTGGAGAAAGGAAAGGAATACACAAACACATGATTGAGCGCAAAAATCGTTTGTGTGCAATAACAACTTGCTAGAATGGTGCCTTCTATACAGTTTTCATAAATACTTTTAATTACTTTTTAATGGATTACTCAAAACGTCGATACATCGAAACTTCACGAAATTCAAAAAACATTCTCGTTTCCGGAATCTGACCAAACAAGTATAAGTATTCCTTCCATCCCTTAATCTTCAAAAATTAAAATAAATGTGCACCACGTAATGTACCCCTTTGTACCAAACTCGTAAATACATTTGACATTGATCGATTTTGGGAGATATATATAAAGATATATTCTGTAGATATGTTTGTATTTTTCATTAAATATTATTCATGAAATATTAGTGATTAAATAAATGACAATAAAGTTTCGTTATTATCATAATATTGATTCTTCTAAAGTCGTTTATAGAAAAATTTCTAATAATATTTTAATTAGCGTAATTGTTAACTAATGAATTATAGAATTTATGTTATTTATAATAACCAATGTGCTACATAGTTATAATAAAATTGTTAAAAATTAAACACAAATATGATTATCTAATATAAAAAAATGAGGAAATTAATAATTTTAATATTAATGATAATGTGAAATAGTTGAAAATTTAATTAGGTAAAAATTAATTTCAAGAATGTTTAATAAAATATAAATCACTTATACATAAAACCATGTGTTGATAATTCGAAAATTTTAATTTATTATATACAAAATAAGTTGTGATGAGTCCATAAAACATGGATAAATTCTTTTCTGATATGCAGTAGAATGATTTCGGTTAGTTATTAGCTACACATTTCGATATTAAAAGGTTCATAATGCTGTAATGGGTCTCGAAAATCACATTGCTGGCTCATTTACCAGGTTCTCAACTCACCATTGTAAACGAGGTATATGTATGCAATGGAGGGCATAGCGCTAGCGATCAGGAAAGTAGGAGAACGGGCCCGCCAGTTAGCCAGCTTAGTTTTAGATACTGATATTTCGAATCTGAATCTGTAAGCAAAGGCGAGGTATACGTGTTTATATATGTCTATAGCTGAAATGTACAATTGACAACATTGTAAAGGATATCATTTTCCTTAACCAACTAGCATCATTTTGTATGACGTAGTTCTCCAGTTCTCCGTTGTTTAAGCGTAGAGTGCGCTAAAAGACCAGTGAATGATTTTCCTCCTGGTCGGTATTTCAGACCCTAAGACACGAAACTCCATTTGATATCCGGTCTATCCTATTAGTGGATGCTATTAGTCAATGGCTGAAAACTTCCCCCGATCGCGACGAAAAAAGAGTCGCAGAACCTGTTCGTGAGAGATTGCATCCTGACTGCAAAGAAACACGCTGACTGCAGAAAATCAGGCGCCACGTTAAGCGCGCTGCTACAACCACCTAAGAATATCTGTATGGAGATTTTCTCTATTGTGTGTGGCCATCATCAGCTATCATGCTACAATAAACAACTCTACTGCACCGAAGTCCGGAGGGAGTTATAAAATGGATTATAGACGGTGTGCTTGCGGAGAAGATATTACATAGGTTTTTGAGGTTTGAACTAGCAAGAGGTTTGCACTATTTTCCGCTCTCTCATTAGCTGATCAGCATATTTATGAAGATTTTCTCACACTTAAAAGAAGGTCTTTGTACACGAAAGACTCAATTATAAGATAACACATTAAGTACTTTCTTCGGGGCTGGCCACTTTATCAACATTCCTCTGAACCGTCAAACCAAAAAACATATCATGATATATAAAAGCAGAAGACTGTTCTCGTTTCCTACCATAATATTTCTTCATTAATCCGTTGACGTAAGACACCCTCTCCAATTCCAATGATTCTTGAATACCTCGTAAAAATTAACATTTTGAGCAACTTTTTCCTGGGTGTATATATAGATATAAAATTGTCGGAGCCGTTCAATTTTATTCGAGATATATTCAAAAAAGGCTCTGCATTGCTGCAATAAATGATGCTCGCAATTTTATGTCCATAATGGCACATGTCAATATTAGTTGCACAATCACTTTAGCTAAAACCAATGATCGAGGTATATCTTTTACATAAACAAAAGAATTTTCATAAAAGTAAGTACTACCACGAATAGGAGTTATTGTAGCCGTATTGACAGTTTTTTGCGAACTATCTTGAAAACTAAAATAGTCGGGCGATAACATAGAAAGAAGAAAGTTGTCCCAAATATAAATTTCTACGAGACGCTTAAACATTTTCGCTGATCTGAAACAAAACGAATCACCCTCGTCGTCCAGCTCTGAGATTCTTTTTATTCTAGATCCCACAACCCAAAATATCCGGGAACACACAGTAATTTTCATTATATACTCAAGTAGAAAATCATCAAGGGTAATTCATCGGCAACAAATCCACGAAAAATATATAAATAATATGAATATACATATATGAAATATTAGAATAAAACAAATTTATAAACCAAAAGTGGATATTTTTGTATTATCTTTTCCATGAACCGTACTTGTTACAAAAATGAACGAAAAAGTTCCAACGTCTCAGACACTCATCAATGAGATTCCCTAATGATTAACTTTTCATCACGTACCACGACGTACTACGTACTCAGGTGAACGTTGTCTTAATCACTAACTTCGACCTATATGACCGCACGTATTAAGTTACTGCTAACTGTAAAAAAGATACATATGAGGAAAAGTGAGTAAAATGTCTCAACAGATGAATTTATTTCTAAAATTATATTTATTTTGTTCTCAATTCAAGTAGAAGCAATACCAGTGAAAACAGTCAGCAAGTGATAAACAATATTATAGCTAAGAGAACGACTGCACCAAGTATTTGAGTTATCTTATGTATCCAATAGAACCTGAAATAAACAAAAACTTCATTATTCAAATGTACAAAAATATTAATATAATATAATTATATTGTCTTTTTATACCAAACTATTTCTATACATACAGTGATAATCGTCGCGCTGCGTTTACAGGGTCAGATTTTTCCTTTAGAATGAATTTTGTAAGTCCCATATGGTAATATGTCAAATACTTTTTCCAATCCATATCTCGTAAATCCAAATTCACGTTACTGCTGTCTTTCAACACTTTTATATCCTCCGCCATCTTATAAACATTATCTCTACGGAAAGTCCATTCGTGCGTAGTGAAATATGTTAACGTTGTAAGCAGCTGATTGTAATACATGTTAAATTTCATCATCCTGAAATGCCATTTTTTAATATTGTCCTAACGTGCGATTACATCTTATTCGACAAACAATAGGACACGTACATTGGTTTCTTACCCCGAAGTTTTAAAACAATATCCATAAGAAAAGCAGGAAAAACATGCAAAAATATATTCAAAATATCGTAAAGAAATTTGCTCTCTACTACTTTGCAATACGGATACCATAGTACATCGTTCATCGGCGATTCTATGCTACATTCCAAGTAAATTTTTATCATCTGACCCCAGCTTGGAAAATGAAAAATTTATGCTTATTACAATCAATAGAATTATGTTTAGAGAATATTTTTATTGATAAATTCCAGAAATTATTTTTATTCATTATTTTTCTCTATTTATTACTTGAATACTAATACTTAGCGGAACACTAAATATTTGGCAGATTTCGCTATGGATATGATTTGTAAAAACGTATTGATATTTTCCATAGTTAATAAGTCTGGGAATAAATCAATTGTACAAGCCCATATTCAAATAAAATATGGTTTTTGCGCTCAGTGCTTAAATTTTCCTTCTATACGTTATCATCATTACAATGATGTACTTTTGATTTAATCGCTCCAAATGAATTCTAAATCTTTGTTACACTCCAAAAGTTGACGAATAAATATTATCTAACAGGATCTGCGTTACTCGTACAATTGTACACTTCAACTTCCCAATGAACGGTAACATGCCACGCAGCACACAGTATCGTGTCAACGACGTAATCTACAGGTACTAAATTCAACCTTGTGTCTTTTTTAGTTACAAACATGTTTACAATACCTTTAGCTATTTGCAAACCCGCACCTGTAACGTCAAATTGCTTTAGAAAATCATTATTCCGAAATCCCAAACTATTTTGGAAATATATTGTGGAAAATATGTTATTGACGATAAAGAAATAATCGTAATTGTTCGATTAGTTCTCCTGTACCAGTAAAAAAAAACTGGAATTACTAATTGCAAGAAATTCTAACATCTATCGTATCACTTCTGTTGAACGTATTTATATATTGCATTTGAAAGCTATCTAGCCTTCTAATGATTAAAGCACTGCTGTAATTAATACATCGAAACATACAAAAACTAATTATTTAAACAAAACTTCGTTTGATTGATTTCTTCCTTAAAAGAGTTAGGAAAAATCCTGCAACATTAATAGTTGACATTGTTTGAAATACAATTAAAGAAGAGATTTGAATGATTATTACGATAAAGTAATTACTAAAGTAGATAAAATAAAATTTAATAATTTACATTAGAGTATATTAATCATTTTTTGTGGGAATACCTGTAACTCCGTAGACATTATCCACCCAACTAGGACACGGCTGTTCTAATGAAGCACCAATTATTCTTGGTCGTACTATTGCAGTTGGAAAACTTTTACTATCACTGAACACAATCTGCTCTGCTAGATTTTTCGTGAATGTATACGTGTTTGGATGAATTTTCAGAATTGATTCTTCTAATAGTGCAATTGAGTTTTTATCTTGTTTATCGCAAATGTCGATTACTGCAGAAGGTTCCCAACTTGTGCTGTCAGATTATTGATAAGAAGTAAACTTACTTGTCGCACTGTCTTCCGTACTATTTGTAAGTTATATATTTTTATGCCAAAATGAAGTATTTGAAAAAAAGCTATTGTGTAAGTTAGTCTTACGTGTAAACTTTTTCTTCGATTTCAGATAAGTAAGCATTACTATAGGCTGTGCTAACATGAATGTAGCTGATTATCTTATTCATTTCCTTGCACAGGTCAATGACTCGACTGGTATTTTTCGTATTTGTATTAACAGCATCATCCAACGGCTGCTTAAAAGTTATAGCGGCTGCGACGTGAAATACTATGTTCACTTTTTCTATCAACACGATTCTATCTACTAGAGAAAGACCTAAATTTGGCAGACTGATGTCACCCTCTACAGACTGAAGTTTACTAAAAATTGAAGAACCGTGCTTTTCTTTCATGAATTCGAAAACCTGAAAAAGGAAGAAATTTTCAATATGTTCATATGTTCAATATTCAGACAATTTTCTTATTTTCAAATTCTTCATTGTTTATTGCATTAATTTATCTAATCTACTATATAAATTTATTGTATTTATTCAATAAATTTCATTTTTCGTTGCGCTTCTTTATTCTTTTTTTCTTATTTATTGTTCATTTTTCTCTCATGTACTTCTTAATTAAATCTTAGTTTCATTTTGAGATATTCCCTTTCTATTTTGATTCTGTTAAAGAAAAATATTATTTTGGCATTTTCAAAAAAATTCTTATAAAATAAAATGTAACTTTGGCATTAATTAAAGTTTAATTAAAAAGATACGGAATTTTCAGATCACTGCTTTATAAGTAATATATTGTTTCGAATTCATTATCGAATCCAAAAATTGTAGGAGAATGCGGAAAGACTCCAATCATAAAATTTCTGCTAGTTTTCGAGATATTAAAAAAAACTTTCAACACGATATATTGAATTCTGTGTAGAAACTCAGACATCACCAACGGTCAAGGCTCTAATAGTCATTGTCGGTCGATAATTGTTGCAATATCCTTTGGATGGGATGCTATAAGATGCTGTACGTAAACTCGATTATTCACCATGTATATGGCTTAAAGGCCTGGAAAGTATAGAACAAGAACCCGATCCTAATTTTTAGAATTCTCAGCGAGAAATGTGAAAAAATTTAAAAAAAAGGCGGTGTCCTACTACGAAGTTTAAATGTCTTGATTTTAAATGGAACGCACCAAGTACCGAGGGCAATATCACTCGTTTAGTTGCATCAGCTGCTCGGGTGACAACTACGTACAAAAGCACTTGACAATATAATGTCTATAGGCAGAATTCAATATGTTATGTACTGCAAGTATGCCTCGAAAACGAATAAAAACCTGAAACTTATATCTGAAATCCTCCCGCTTTTCAGTCTCTGAAAATTTCATAACCTACGACTTTTCTTCTAGCCTACGATCTACAGCAGTGTAATAAACAACTGTACTGTTCAGAAGCTAAATTGATTAACTATATAAATTGAAAAATGTAGCGATATATATCTATATTCATAATATGCATTCATAATGTTGTACATATACAAATATTGCCCGTCAAATTTGTTATATTTGTTACTGATTTCTTCGATCAAGTATCGTTGACAGTACGTAATATTTATAATCTCAGTCGGGAACAAGTGAAGAAAAACGAGTGTTTAGTAATAGAGAATTATAGATATAAACATATGAGACGATATATTTTTGATATATGTATAAAGGAAATCAGTTTCAAGTCACATTGAACAGATCACCTGTTACATGCAGTATTAATTCACTTAATGGTTATTGATAACGAATCAAAGTGGTAAATCACTTTGGCACATTCACTCAATCTACGAAAGTAGTTCGTTCATTCGTAAATTTATATAATAACGAAGTTGATCAATTTAGCATTTGAGAGAGTAAAAATTAAAATAGCGAGAGTTTTATTTACGAACGAGATCATCTATAAGCTTCTTGAATCGCTCTTCTATCGTCTGGCTTCTTTTCGGACGCAAAAGTATGAAAATGGCAGCGATACGTGGATACACACGCAACAATTTTTCCAAAAGACCTTTCCCCACGAAACCGGTTGCTCCGGTCAGTAGGATCACAGAGTCGGCGTAAAATTCCTCGATAGAATTCGTTTGGCTTGATTCTTTATGAATTTCGGTGTTTGTTTTATCCATAGTGCAGGTTTTTACTTTCTCAAATTTCATCTGTAAAATAGTAAGTGGAAAAATTGAATAACTGAAGAATGTACATTTTAGTCCTTTACGTTTTTGTACGCAAAGTGTTTCGACTTCTTCGGGCGAAAAGTTATTGTTGAGAAATTCATTTGTATAATGATGTGAGCGTCGTCATCTATTAATATGCAGCGGAATAAGCGTTTGTAGATGTGATCGATGATCGCGGACGATGATCTTTTGTTTTAACAAATGAATAACGTATGTGTAACGGACGTTCTACGTGTTTCTTCAGTGTGCTTCGACGAATATATGAATAATATATTGTCTGTAGTTTAACATAAATATATTTTGTGAATAATACTTATTTATTCTTCAGTTATGAATATGTTCTGTGCATGTTAAAACAATAAGAATACAAAAAGCTAGTTTGAGTTGAATCGCTATTCAATTTTTTATTTCATTTTAAATTAACTTAAATTCAAGTGAAAGAAACAAAATTTCAAGTATGAGAAACGTAGAATTGATAATGACATTAATAAATAAGTTAATGCTGTTATATTTGTGAATGAAATATCTCACCACTCTTCATTTTGAATGAACATTTACTATAGTCTGAATTATTTCATGCGCAAAAATAAAGTCATTTATTTATAACAGATTTTTCCACTGTTAATTTCTTTCATATTGACATATATGATTTATGATTTCTTCTCTATCCAAATTGCTGATCGAGATAATTCAAATTTTTATAAAAAAAAAAGCGAAATTCTTTCATTTTCAATTTTATTAGCATAGAAGAATTATGGAATATCCAGTATCAACTGAACGTTTAATCTTTTATTGGAGATATTAATCAATTACTATCGTCTGGTCAAATGACTTATTTCAAGTTTTAATTTGTATTTTGCATTTTTCTCATCACTTTTAATCTTAAGAATGTACGTGCAAATGAGTAGCCATGAAATGAAACCAAAATTTTGAGTGTGTGTGTGTGTAGGTATGTACGGATACGTGGGTGGCTGTGTGTTTAGTTACATCTTATGACACAACTGAACAATTGAACAATGCTAAGGAATTTCGGTATTTCCTTACCTGTTGTTTCCACATCTCAACTACGAGAAAAAACAACTTGATACGAGATCCGGTGTGAAGCATTTATACGTTTCTTCGATACTGCCCCACTACTATTAATCACGATTGTTGCTGACATCCTCTCTAGGATAACCCTATCTGGTAGTAATAGCGACTAGTGTTTGTGTGTTTTGGTATGCAAACTAATAAATTAAATCAGTGTATGACGAGGCATCATTGATAGTGGTAATGTCATTTATTGTTGATCAAAGCTCTTTTATTTATATATATATATATATATATATATATATATATATATATATATATATATGCGTTGAGCCTAATTACAAAGTTTCAGTTATTTGCATAACCGAAAGTTTCTTGATTCTGCCTTTTTCTTCCAAAATTCTCCGAAAGAAAAGCCTCCCTAGGAAAGGATATCAAAAATCCTTTTGCTGACTGATGAAAATTTGGTAGTAAGGAGAACACATTTCCCTGTCATCCAGGTTCCGACGAAAACTACGGTTCATGAAACCGTACTACAAGATTCATGAAACGATTATTCATTGATGAAAGAATTTATGTTAAAAAATTTTAAAGGAGTGAGCGTGTTATGAAACATTATTAGCCCTACTGCTTCTTCTATTTTATTCTATTTACCTACTGGCTAGTTACTTGCTTTATTAGTAAATTTTTCTTCGAATTTAGTAACAACTTGCACTATGTATCACGGCTTGACTAACACGAATTTGTTTAATTTACTTCTCATCTGATTTCAACATAAAATGATTTAACATTAAATAAAATTGATTTGAAAATTAATATGACTTAATTGAATATGAATTAAAGAATGAATTAATTGAATATGAATTAAAATTAATATACTATTGGCTCTGACTAAATAAAATGTAGAAACCGGCACAGGGTGATTACATATGAAAAAATGAAAAAAAATAGAATAACACTTCTTCATGTGATACTTTGTTTTGAAGTCAAGTTTGAAAACATTAAGTACAATGTAGCTTATGCTACACGTGACAAACATAAAAAATGAGTAAGAGGTCATTCAACATGCAAGAATGAATAAAAAATGAATATCCAAATTTTCTTGCAAGATGCTTTGTTTTCAAAAGAATGTAGTTTGAATGTTTTATTTAACAGATACGTACATGTTAAGACAATTTCTAACAAAACAAAGTTTATTTTTGTGAAAATGGGAGTTTATATAACAGAACTTTATTTTACATTTTTTGTATTTGTGAGATATTTCAAAAGTACAATAATGTAAATAATCTTTCGATGTCCGTATATGCATTTGTTTGCCAGATAGCTATTAACTTACGACAACATACGTGCGTAGCAAACGATTTGACTTATTCATTGTTAGCGCCGTTTCGTTCTTCTTGTATAATAATAGACTCTGATCTATTTTTAATGTAGAACAATACAGAGGAAATGAAATCAGGGAACAGTTCAGTCTACATTGTTACAAGAGATTACATTAATATGGCACTCTTATTCTGACATTACGTTTGACAATGCGATTCTATGCTTGAGTGAGTTAAATAATGGTTAAATAATAGTTAAATAAGTTAAATAGGTAAATCAATGTCGGCGAAAGATTATGAACGGCATAATACTTGTGCTTAGAACATCGTAAAATTAAAAAAATGTATTGCTAGGTGTGGAGAGGAACAGATAGTAATGAAACAGGAAACAAAATTGAATTAATACATCGTGCACCGATTACAGCACAGTTACAACATTAAAAATATCCACATTTACAAGAACAATTATTAGACCTCTTTATTGCTATTAATAACTACTATCTAATACTTACATATTTGCGTCGTAACATTACTTTTCTAAATACTCTTTACAATATTTATATTTGCTTCCTCTTAAGCAGATAATGTCACAGAAATACAGTGAGATCAAAAAAAGAAATGGGCAACAAAATGTAAAAATATTCTTACTTAATCGTTTCTATTCTTATGACGAGTGATTATATATAGTGTAACAAAAAAAATTCGGAGTTAAACCAATTTTATACTCCTTTCTTTTAGTAACACTCCAACAATTCACGTGTAGAATTTATTTAAAAATAAATTATTTAGCGGCTAGAAGTCAAATGCTTCATGTCAGATGCATATTTCGTACATTAATAGAAGATTATAAATGAAACTTATAAATGAATCAACTGTAGTCATTAAAATGATATCACGTACTCTGTGTTCGTGAAACGTCGGGAAAGTCACTATGCCGGACTGTGTTATTTATATAAATAATTTTAATCGATCCAAGGTCATGGAACATTGGGAAGGTATACTAAAAAAAAAAAAATGATCCGGTTTCGTATAATTTATGTTCATAATGTAAATTATCGTGAACTCGGAAAATCGTGAATCAATATGAAATTAAGGATGAAATATGTAATTCGAAACATATGCATGTACTTATATACACATACTTCACTATACGTAGCAATATACATATGCTTGCATACTACACATTCAAATGTACCAGTGCTTAATAACATATATATACAATATAATTATTATTTATGCAATTATGCACATTTATAATTCAGCGATCAGAATTGCAGAATCATATGCAAATTTTTCACTTCTCTTTTAACTTTCAAACTTATATTCAAATTATATTTCAGATTAAACTATGTTATTGCGTTTAACCTGTAGACGACGTACGTGCAGCAAGAACTCTGCAAGCATAACCACACTTGAATCATACCATACTATGAATTGAATACTCTAATAATACTCTGATGTGGTTTAATAAAAATTATTTTTCTTTCCGATTCCATGAGACGGTAGGGGTCGTAAGCGATTGGTTCCTCTGCCTAACATTCAATTTTTCTTACCGTCGCGTTTGTTTTTCCAAACTCGTGTAGCGATGATACTAGGCAATCGTGGAATCCTCTATTAGCGTGACGAAACAATTTGCTTTACTTTTTCGCCGTGTTTCCACGTGTAACTCAGAACTCCGTGTGATGTATTCATTTATTGAAGGAGTGATTCTCGGTTCTTCCGAATTTCTAATATCGTTGAAACAATGCCGCTTTCATCGCTTCAGCGTCGGCGACGTGGCCTTATTGCGGAATGTCTCTTCCTCAAGAATTACCTCCATCCACTTGGAGTAACAATTGGAATCAATGTTCGTAGCTACATTTCGGATTTTTATCGTGATCGGCGTAATTCGATTAACAGCTACAGGTCCTATCGTAAATCTTCGTATCGACAGGAAGTTTATCCGCCATCGATGGTTGTACGTACATATAGAAATAATGATTATTAAAAATGATAGGTATTATAAGGAAAAGCATTGACAATTTTCTGTTATATCAAAATGTTGTTCGCGTATTTTAATTCAGCGAATTGATTGCAGAAGAGAAGCTTGGAATTACTTGGAACCTAACTTAAATCTAGCCTAAATCTAAGAATGAAAAGGCTAAAAGATTCAGCTTTATGGTGATTTGCGATGGTAATTTCAAAACTGTCTTGGCTACGTTTAGGCAATATAAGATTGAATTTTGTCAAAACAGAAGCAAAACATTCAAGGAAAGCACACAATACTTTTAGAAAAAAAGATTCAAGAAATCATCTTTAAGAAAAAAATTATTCCAGTTGATTATTAGTTAATTATTTTAGTAATTCACTGTATGTAAAACAGAAAAAATTCTAAATAACAAACGTATAAAACGATCAGAACGACATGTATTTCTACGCGACATTAGAGTATATTTGACCCTCCGCCTGCTGAACCGGAGTCACAGTTTTGACCTGTGCTGGGAGTTGCTTGCGTTAGTGATCTTACACAGTGATGGGAGCTGCTTCTATCAGTGATCGCCCTAGCGCACGAGTGGTGCGCCATGTGTCTGCCAAATTGCCGAAGTGACGACGACTGAAAACGAAAAAAATCAGTTTCTGGTAACGTTCTGAGGAAGAAAAACCTGTGCAGCAAATCGAAGCAATTTTTTATTTCAAAATTGATTTCATATTTTAGTGTTTAGTATTTAATAGTTGTATTATTTTTGTACTATTTTTTTAGTATATAGTATTCTATACTATTTTTTTTGTATTTAGTATTTTGTATTTACTATTTAGATTTTAGTTTTTAGCACTATTCTAATATTTTGCTATTTTTATTATTAATTTACTGTTTTTATTGCATGTAATACCTGTGAAAATACATAAATGTACAATAAATATAACTTTATTATTCACGTGACTATTATTTTTTTCTTATACTCCTACATGTTCCTATATGAATCGGGTGTCTGTCACTCTGTTGGTACAATATCGGTGAGGACCTCGGCCTCGAGCGACCGTCACACTCTGTAGAGTATCGGTGAACCGTCCGTACGAGCCTAAATATGTGTTAGTGGGATATCCGTGTGAGTCAGAAACGACTTCATGTTGGGACGCTGAGTTCAGTAGTCCAAGGGTTAAATATGTACAAATCACATTTTGCAGAGTAAAAAGGAATATTTTGCATGTGGAAATTAATTCTTTTGGAAAAGTATATAATATATACATGCACCTTGCGTAATATTTCCTGCATATTTTGTGCGTCTTACTTGCTTATTTGTTGCATATGCAGATGTGCATCAGCTGCATAAGAATTTGCAGACGTAGATATCATCCTGACACAAGCAGTCTTCAACTGAATAATTGTAAGTCATTCAATTAACGATAGAAAACATAACGATAGTGTTCGCGCGCGTGTCGAGCGGCACGAGATCTGAGAATGTTTTGCGTTGTGGACTGTATATCTTTGACGCGCGCTTGTATATTAGGGTTTTCCCCCCGGTGTTAATTGTAAATATCGCGAGGGGATTATGCACCTTGGACGTCGGACCAAGTCTGATTCGTAAGCCGAAGGAAAACAGGAAAGCTCTCTCGGTTCCCTTTCCATCGACTTTTGGAAATCGCGGACCCAAGATGGAGCACAAAGGGCGGATGGCCTTGTCTCCAGTGTTTTCCCACATGTTGGGGAAAGCTGATTCCATACTTCAATCCACGGTCGAGGGCTGATCTAAGACAAAGCTCAGCCAGAAGGACAAGAGTTTATGGCGATAGTTTATGGGCCTGCTAGGAACTCAGGCACTTCAAAATAAATAAACTTTCTCCGGCGAGCATGCACCCAGACCGTGGGCAATGTAGGATGAAAACTCTCCCGAACAGATAGGAAAAAAACGATAAGATAGGAACTCTTTATGTTGATTAATAGTAACAATAGTGCATTTCAATTGAACGAGATGATACAAAACTGTTTAAAAGGTGATTGATATCTGTTTCGTGTTTTCCAATGCTTTGCTAGAATTTTTCTCAGCATACACACATAGAATTGATAGGGCTGATTGATTGTCATGACCACTCATGCGCTCTGAACACAATTTCTACTGGGAAAAGAATCTTGGACTGGCAATGATTAAGTGCATGTGACTGTATAACGTTTACTTCAACATCTTTCATAATGTCATCGAATTCTATCCTCGTTTTTACAAAGTTCTCTTGATGTATAATAACAATCTATATGATTTATATTGCTTATAAAATGATATTTAATTTCTTTATGATTAATTTCGCTTTGAATTCTTTTTAATTTTATCGTGTGTTTAGAATAAAGGGACAACTTTCCGTTCTATTAGTCAATCATGGGAGATGCACCATCAGTCGTTCTTCAATTTTGTTAATTCCAATTTATGTTCATCCAAAATATTATGTAAGCCTTGAGATAAATTCGAAAGTTGTATTTGTCCTTGCGGATGAACACATATAAAAGTTCTAAAAGTTCCTTGCGAATTGGAAAATCCAACGATACTAGGAATAAATACAGCCATTTGTATTATAACGGTAGATGTCACAATATCTGTTGATTCGTCAATGATGATAGAATAATAAACAAATTTATTACAGATTTCTGACACTTTTGTCCCTACATGATTCCAAATATTAACAATTCTTTGTAATGGACGTATTATTTAGACTTACCACTTGAAATATTATAACGCAACTTTACTCTTTAATAAAATTATTTTTGGTCTAGACACAAGTTTACACGTTTATCACAAAATTTCCACCGGAAAGAGGCCGGATGATGTTGCAATTAATAAAAGCCGAAAGTAATTTCAGCACCACTTTAAACGACTCAGAAAATGATTGAAATGTATTTTGTAAAGTTGCAAATAACAGAAACAAAGAAGCTTTTTTATGTTTTTAATTTGTCAGAATTATTTCTCTAAAATTTGAATGTTTAGCTTCAAAATGACGTTTTAAAGACATGAAATTTTTTCGACACAGTCACAAATAATACATAAAATTTTTATGTCCCGTTCGACAAATCAGTATTTTTCTGTTCACTCAACTCTACGCTCGTAACGTTTATGCTCGTTTCAAATACAGTGTAATAAATACTTATTTATATACAAAAAATGTTCAGCACAAAGTTTCAGTTTTTGATTCCTACAAAAGTACACATAAAATATAAGAACTGATATATTTATGTATTTCGCATTCCAAAGGGAAAACTTTACTCTCTGTTATAGATAAAAGTAAACTTGACTGTATGGTGTACTATCGATTTTACATACTTGAAATACAATAAAAATATAATAAATTAAACACCTGATTAAATGACGTAAAAATTATTGTATAACGTAAAGCAAATCAAAAGATGTAATGAACACAAGATACTATCACTTTGAAAAATTTAATTCAAAATGGATAGCTTCACTATCTTTCGTTTATCTTAATAAAAAAAATTAACACTAGAACTACTGAAATTAAGATCTAGCTATTTTCATCAAATCAGGCAAAATGACTGACCTTTTTTTTTTTTTTAATTTTATTGTCGCATCGACAGCGAGGTCATTAGCGACGACGGCACCATTAGATGTGTGAGTAGTAGTTTATGCTTTTTAGATATAATAATACTCTTTGTATGTCGTTTTGAGAAGTAAGGTTTATGTTTGTGTTGATTCCATATTTCTGTCTTTGGGTTTCTGTGGTGTGACATTCGTACAGTATGTGTTATTGTTAATGGATGGTTATTGCAATGAGTGCAGGTGGGTGATGTAGTTTTTTTGATTTTGTGTTCATGTGTTAGCCTGGTTAGTCCGGTTCTTAGGCGTGTGGTAATTATTCCTTCTTTCCTGTTGTTAAATTTCGGTGTTTGCTGGTGAAAGTCTTAAATACTTTTGTGTAGTTGCGTGCTTTTAGTTGTTTTCCATGTATTGTTCCATTCATTTTTTGTTACTTTTTTGCAGTGGATTATTTGGTTGTCGCAGGGGATTGGAAGATGGTTGTCGTTGTTGGTAAGTGGGGGGACTGTGGCTTCTTTCGCTGCTGCGCCGGCTTTTTCGTTTCCTTCGATTCCTTGGTGAACTGGAATCCAGATGGTTTGTGTTAGGTTGGTTGTGGTTTAGTTCTTGGATGGTAGATATTAGATGATTTTCTTGATCATATGATTTCATTAGAGATTTTGTAACGCTCGTGGAGTCGGTGTATATGACGATCTGGGCTTCGTTATTTGAGTGTGCATATTTAATGGCTTCCAGGATGGCATAAGTTTCGGTTGTGAAGATGGATGATGAAGGAGGGAGGTTTTGTGTTTTTTTAGCTTTTTCTGTGATAATGTGTCCGTTTTTGATCCATCAGTGTAGATCTTGCTGTGTTGGGCGTAGTTGTTATTTAGTTCTAGGAATCGAGTCTTGTGGTCAATTGAACTGAAGATTTTTTTGGGAAGTTCGGCAAGACTGGTGTTTGTTGGGAATGTTTTTATTAACCATGGGGGGATTTTTGGTGGTTTACGTTCAATGGTGGGATGGATTTTGAAAGTGGTGGATTGAAGGATTTTGTTAAGTCTGATATGGAAAGAAGAGAGAATTTTGGGATTATTAGTGTAGAAAGCATTGAATCTATTGGAGAAGATGTTGTTATAGGAAGGATATTTGGAGTGGATGAGACTTTTAGTGCGTATTTGAGAGTTAGGAACTTCCTTCTGGATTCAAGTGCCATTTCTTTGGCTTCGAATAGTAGGCTGTTTATAGGACATGTTCGGTATGCACCTGTGGCTAGTCGAAGAGCTGAATGGAAGATTGGATCTATTATTTTTTTGATGGAGCTTTTGGCTGAGTTGTAAACGATAGAGCCGTAGTCTAATTTGGATCTGATTAATGCTGTATGTTACTAGAAGAGTGTCTTTACCCGCTCCCCAGTTATTGTTGGAAAGGGTTTTAATAATGTTAAATCTTTTTATGCAGGACTCTTTTAAGATTTTTAGGTGTGGCGCCCAAGATAATTTTTTGTCGAAAATAAGGCCTAGTATTTTGATGGTGTCAGTAAACTGTATTTCAAAGTTGCTCAGATATAGTTTAGGTGGAGGATTGAGTTTGGTTTTCCTAGTGAATAGGATGCCTTGGGTTCTTTCGGAGAAAATTTTAAGCCCGTTGTTTTTGACCAGTCTTGAAGGGTATTGATGGCTGTTTGTAAATGTTCGTTGATGGAGTTCATATTTTTTCCGCTACATGTGATTGTTACGTCGTCCGCAAATAGCTGAGTTGTTATTGGTGGCTTGAGGTTGGTGGTGATGTCGTTGATTCCAATTAAAAATAGTGTGGTGCTCATTACTGATCCTTGTGGGACTCCGTTTTTGATTATAACTGGATGTGACAGAGATCCATTTGTTCTGACTTGGATTGATCTATTGGATAAGAAGTTGGTTATGAAGGATAGCATGTTGCCATATACTTTTAGCTCGATGAGGGCGTTAATAATTTTGGTTCTCGAGATTGTATCGAAGGCTTTATCGATATCGAGGCATACGGCGGCTATGTATTCTTCGTTGAGGAAAGCGTCGCAAATATTTGTTTCCAAGTTCGTTAGGACGTCTATGGTTGAACGGTAGTGTCGGAAACCGTATTGATTTGGGTTAAGAAGTTTTTTTGCTTCGAGGTACCATCTAAGCCTACGGTTTACGATTTTTTCTAGTAGTTTGCACATGGTATTTGTTAATGCAATTGGGCGGTAGCTGTTGGGGTTTTGTTTGCATTTGTTTGGTTTAGGAATTGGAACTACAATTGCTTTTTGCCAATTTCCGGGAAAAACTTTATGGATCCATATACAGTTGAAGATTTTTAACAGGTAATTTATTCCTGTTTTTGGGAGCATTTTTAGCAGTAAGTTGGGGATATTATCTGGTCCTGGGGCGGAGTTTTTTGTTGAAGTGAGGATGGAATTTATTTCTTTGAGTGTCAAAGGTGAGTTTAGTGGTGAGTTGCTATCGTTGTGGATCGAATCATGGTGTATATTGTTGTAGATTATTGTAGGATGTGGTGAGTTTATGTTATTTGAATTTTCTTGGAATTGTTTAGCTAACGTGTTAGCAATGTCGTGGGCTTGAGTTATGGTTTGACCGTCATCAGATTCCAAGAATTGGATAATCGTGGAGGGTTTGGGTCCATTTATGCTTTTGATTTTTTTCCATACTGCAGATGTTGGTGTTTGTGGATTTATTGATGTTATGTAGTTTCTCCATGTTCGTTTTTTATTTTCTTTAATTATTCTACGGAAGTTAGCGCGTTTCCTTTTGAACTCGGTTAGGTTTTCGTTTGTGGGATGTTTTTTTGCTCTATTGAAAGCGTGATGACTCTCTTGCATGGCGATTTTACATTCTTCGTTCCGCCACGGTACCGGTCTTTCCTGATTTTTTTGTAGTCTAGGAATTCCAAAGGATTTGTTTGCGGCTGAGGTTATGATTTGTTGGAAATTGTTTATTGTTTCGTTAATCCGGGCTGGGTCGAGTTCAGGTTCAGTTTCTTTCTCAGTGAGTTGAAGCGTTATGTTTTCTTGGTATACTGGCCAATTTTTTTTTTTATATGCCATTTTGGTTGGAGGTAGTTTTGAGTTGTTGTGCTATTGTCTCCGTAGGTGATTTTTATGGGATAGTCTTTCCTCTTCTGTCAGTTTTGGTCGATCCTCAGAGAGCGTGATGGCTATTAAAGTCTCCGGACAGGATCAGTGGAGCTGGAAGTTAAGCTATTAAATCTTCAAGGTCTTGTAACTCAAGGGGGAAGCTATTAGGAATGTAGATATTGCAGATGTGGATTCTTTTTGGAAATGAAGTAGATATTGCAACGGCTTCTAAGTTTAAATTTAATGGGATTTCAGTAGAATCATATTTGTCCGAAATTACAATGGCCACTCATCCGCCGTGATTTTCGTTTACCCGGTTTTTGACGAAGATTGAAATGTTTAAGTGTAGGCTGGTGGTTTTTTTTTAAATTTGTTTCTTGAAGGCAGATAATGTCTGGACTGAAATTGTTTATGAGAATTTGGAGTTGTTCGTAATGGGTATAATAACCATTTATGTTCCACTGTATTATTGTTTTCATAAAGTATTTGGTGAGGCTTTGAATTTGGATTTTGCTGCGATTTCGGATCTCGTGAAAATTCTATGTCCGATTCAGATGAGCAGCTAAATGACCATTCAGGTGTGTCCGTCGATTTGGAGAGCTTCTTACAGAGTCGATATATTCTGTTTTTTATGCTTTTTTCGTTTAGATGGGGGTAGATTTCTTCAAGAGTTTGAACAAGTGTCGAAATGTTATCGGTGTAGTTTCTTGCGATTTGCAATGGGTGTGCTGATCCGAAGGTGTCTTGGAGAAGGCTCTTGATCTGGGAATAATTTAGCTGGGAGTGTGAAGGATTTTTTTTATTTATTATTTCTCTTGCTGGGGCTAACATTTCCTCTAATTTGGCGGAATCGAAAACTGGAGATTGCGGAGGAAGTGTTTTTAGTTCGGTCATTGCGATTTTTTTTTATGTGGATTGATTGGTGGGGGCATGGAGTCTATGTCGTTTAAGTTAGCATAGTCCGGTTTGTCGTCAGTTGATGATTGTGACAGTGGTCTTTTGGAACTGAAGGGGATTGATGGTTGCTCTGTTGGTAATTTATTCGTTGCTTGTTTGGAATTGTCTCGATAGTGATAGGAATCTCCTTAACTGGCAATTTGGGGGATTGAGTTGGTGTGGGGATCGTTGTATTTATATTTGGGATTGTCGTATCGGTTATATTTGAATTTTGGGTTAGCAGGCAATCTTTCGCTAAGTGACCTTCTTGTTTACATCGGAAGGAAAGAAGGCTGTCGATGGAGGTGAAAATACGGTGCGATGTATCTTCAAAAGTTATTAGGAAGGTGGATGGGATTTTTCCAATGTCATCGAGATCAATGTATGCCTGTCTTCTGAAACTGAGGATGTGGGCGTATTCCGGGTCGGTCATTCCTGCTTTCAGAGTTGATATTCTGGAGCATAGCTTGACGTTGTTTCTTTTGAAGATTTTTTCAAATTCTGAGTTGGGTATAACCGGGGCGGCGTTTGATAGAATTATTCTTTGGGCCGGAATTAACATTGGTCTTAAATTTAGCGTATTGTTGTTGACCGTTATTGTTTTATGCAGATTTGTTAGGTGTAGTACTGTTTCTTTTTTATCAAGATAAGCGCAAATTCGGTTGTTTGAGATTTTGGAGATGTACCTTATTGATTTGGGCCCGATTAGTTTCCCTATTGCATAGTCTTGGAGGCTTGTGTCGTTTATTACGTGGATGATGATAACTTGGTCTTTTGTAGGTGATGTGTCGAGTTGGAGTATGATTTGGTGGAGTTGTTACTTTCAGTTTGGTTGGAAAATTGGGAACCCCTGTACTCAGAGGTCCCCGCAGGTTGGTGTTGGTTAGTCATTCGTGTGGTATTCCTTTGCGTTGATGTACGAGATTGGCGTTTGTTTTCACTAATACTAACACTATAATAATGTGGATTGGAACTCGTAAGCGAGACTGTATCGGATGTCCGTACGATACGACGGTTAAATCGAGACTGTGACTGATCTTTATAAAATGCCTAATGGTAGAATATTTTTAAATTTATTAATTTATTACTTTCTTTCAAAAGAAATTTCATGTTGCGTAATTACATTTTTGCTATTAATTAGTTTGGTATTATTAATTTATCTGAGACCATGATTCCTGATCTTAATGCTCGAATGAGGGTTGGTACATTTTATCACTTACACATCAATAACAATAATAAGTATAATGAAGAATATATGTTTTGGTAACAAAAATATTTAAAAAATCTCCTTTGTAAAGGTAGGTTATTCTTATAGTATAAAGTAAATTATTGGGTATAAAAAGTTGTAATTTGTCACATTTCTTACAAACGTAGCTTTTCTTCTAACTGCATTTTCTGCACACGTATTTTTTACAGGTATTACAAATTCTTCAAGTCTTATTATTATTACAATACCCTATCTGACACCATTTGCGTGAATAAAGTGAGCTCTTTGAAGTTCTTTGGACATTAGCTTCTCATGATTCCATCCTTGGTTTTACATGTTCAGTAGCAAGTTCATCTGCTAGTTAAAACTTTTCTGGATATCTTTTTAGCTGTTGTTTCTTTATATAAGATCCAGGCAAATCTAAAATGTTGAAAAATACTTGAAGTGGCCACCTTCCTGATTCTGATTTGATGCTATATTTCTTTGCCATTGAGCCTGCAATGTCTACGCCAAATTTAGTCTTATAAAATTCAACCGTTTACCGTTTCAGGTAAGCGCTTCTTACTCTTTTCAATTCTAACGGACTTATGTTCCAAATTCAATTTCATCTTCTGGTTCACTTTCACAATCATAGAATTCATTATCCTCGATATCAGAGCATTCCATTAGTATATTATTGGCATTTTTTGCAATAATTCAGAAATTATTAATCGTTTTGTCATTTTCACGATATATAAAATATTGTTGCGGATAAAGATGTACAATTGACAATACTGTAACGGATATCATTTTTCTTACCCAACTTGTATCATTTTGTTTGACGTAGTTCTCCAATTCACCGTTGTTTAAGCGTAGAGTGCGCTATGACCAGTGAGCGATTTTCATCATAGTCGGTACTTCATATACGAAACCCCATTTAATATCCGGTCTATCCTATTAGTCGATACTATGAGTCAATACTGAAAACTTCCTCCGATCACGACGGAAAAAGACGCACAGAACTCGTTCATGAGAGATTGGATCCTGACTGCAAAGAAATCCACTGGCTGCAGAAAATCAGGTCACACTAGGCGCGCTGCTACCGCCTGAGAACTTTTGTATTTTCTGTAAGATTTTCTCTATTTCGTGTGGCCACCATTAACTTATCAGGCCACAATAAACAATTCTTCTGCACCCGGAAGGAGTTATAAAATGGATTACAGACGGTACTGTATGCTGGTGGAGAAGATATTACATAGATTTTAGAGGTATCAACCAGCAAAAGGTTGGCACTATTTTGCGCTCTCTCATGATGAGTATATCTATAAAAATTTTCTCACCCTTAAAAGAAGCCTAGGTCTTTGTGTAAAAAACGTCCGAACTCATTTATAAAATAATACGTTAAATACTTTCTTCGGAGCTGGCCACTTTATCAATGTTCCTCGGAACCGTTAAAATGTATCATGATATATGAAAGCAGGAGACTGTTTCCTACCATAATATTCGCGTTTCCTACCATAATATTTCTGATTAATCCGTTGAAGTAACACACCCTCTTCAATTCCAATGATTCTTGAATACGTCGTGAAAATTAACATTTTGTGCAACTTTTTCCTGCGTTTATACATACAGAGTGAGTCTCGTAACGTGACGACATCAAATAACTCGTAAAATATTTATTGTATGAAAAAATGTTCAGATAGAAGTTGCACGACTTCCAAAAAGACATATAGTATTGTAATCAGTTTTATGTTATTTTGCTTTTTTATCAAGGTCACTTTCGATTTTTTAAATGGAATAGTTAATACTTCTCCCCGAATTCGGATAAAGCATTGAATTCTACATACAAAAGTATTACACCAAATAGGGTCTAAAATACATAGTTACTGAGATATTAGCAAAAATATTTCTTTACATTGTATTAAAAAAGACCATTAATCTTTACTAATAATGCTGAACTTGTTTTGTTACTGCGCAAATTACATACAAATTTCCCGCGTAATTTACATACAAAAATAACTTTACGGCTTTGAAACTGTTATTCTGATCATTATCCACATTACAGTATAAATTTGATTCTTAGTAATACCAAATGTTCACAAAATAATTTTAATTTCATTCTATATTTTCTAATGAGCTGTACATAGTAATTTTATTACTATATAAAGGAATAAATTATATGTTTAATTGGATATTTATAACTATCCTATCGTGCCCTGTGACTTTATCTATTTTTGAAGAGATTATTCGTCCTTCAATCAATTTTTTAGTTTCACTTTTCATATACAGATACTTATTAATATCATACTTGTCAATGTAGTCGAGGATGCGTGCAGAAAAACTTGAAATACGCAAAAATCAAGTAGTGAAAAAGACGACTGAAAATCATCAAATTCAATTTTGTTATGTCTTCAGTAGAAAATTTGATCATAAAGACCTTCCTTCCTTCGTTTTATCTTTCTTTCTTTTATATATAATTCCAAGTGCTTTTTTTCCGTATGTTTTCTTAAATGAGTAACATATTTACCAATATTCACCAAAATAAGTTTCAATTACTTAAAATTTTGTTATTTTTAGCACCTGACTTTTTACAAGCCAGTAATTCTAAAATTCAATATTATATTAATAAATCTTACAATATCAAAGTATTAATTTATTAAAAATGATTAAATAAAGTTTTAAAAATCTGAAGATAGAGTGAAATCTCAAAAAGTATTAAAGTAGGCTTAATATTTGAATCAAAATTGAGGAAAGAAAACATTTCAGAAATGAAAATAAGATTTAATCAAAAATTTCAACATTAAGAAAGATGAAAAAAAAATACATTAGATAAAGTAATTAATAAAATAGCGTAAATGGAAGTGAATAAATTAAATGAATTAATTTTTAATTCAAATTAAAATTAATAATAATTAAAATTTTTAATTCAAGAAATGAATATGAAAAAGAGCTGATTGAGGTATCATTCTAGAAGATGTTAATTAGCGGGCGTACGATGATCATAAATCTCAATTTTAATTATTTCAATATGCAAATACCGTTGTCTGTAGAAGCAATATGCAATAACATAATAATTCAAAAGGAAATACAAATGAAGAAGTGTCTCTAGCGAATCAATCATTTGTACTGACTGCGATGCTAATCACAAAACTGTCTCGGCGATATTTAGACAATATAAAGTATGTCTAATAAGAAAAGTTTGAATTTTGTTGACAGTTTTTTTAAAATGTCAA
The DNA here is from genome assembly GCA_036937485.2 of Tetragonisca angustula. Classification (NCBI taxonomy): domain Eukaryota; kingdom Metazoa; phylum Arthropoda; class Insecta; order Hymenoptera; family Apidae; genus Tetragonisca; species Tetragonisca angustula. The sequence goes on from JAWNGG020000264.1 coordinate 190,362, forward strand.
CGTCAATTCCATCCATATGGAAGCTGATTTGATATTCTTGGAGTCAAATGCAATGTTGAACTCGGAAAACAAAAATCGAGAAAGTCATTGGGAGATCAAGTAGGGAAGTAAGATGGGTTTGATTGAACCTATGATGGGCTTATTTTACATAAAGCAGATTCCAGAAAATTATAAGATTGCAAGTTTTCTGAAGAGTGAGAAAAAGTAACTTTAACTCACTTATTTTTAAAGACCTTATATTCGTTATTTGTGAAAACTTTACAACATACTTTGGATCAGAGTGAAAATTGATAGTTTCAACGAATTTTCTAAAACTATATTTTTCCTTTTTTTTTTAATTTTTTGTAGTAAGAGTCGAAATTTCTTTATGGCTAATGAAATCGTCGAAGCTGTACGAATGCTGTAATTTCCTGAAGCAGGTTCTGCAAAGTTTTATCGCATTCAGAGTTCTACCAGATAACTGGTTTTTTTTTATGTTTTCCAGAAAAGTTAATAAACTTCTTTTTAGGAGGTGAATTGAATTTAACTGGGTCAATGATAATGCCAACCTTCTAGCTACGGCAGGGCTTTCTGCAGGACTGTTTCTCGGTACGGCAAGCTTCCACGCGGACTGCACGTAAACTGCATACGTGACATTTCTTACTATGACTGTAGATCGGAATACAGTTACAAATGAATATGTTATAATTCATTTATAAATGAATATACCTTATATCAAAATATATACATATATAAAATTATACCTTATATGAAAATATATATGTGAATATACTTTATATGAAAATATATATATTTTCATATAAAGAGTTCAAAAAATACGCAATAAGCTAATATTAAGACGTATACTTTGTTAATCAATAATATAATTCTGTGTGATACGTTTTAAAACAAGGAACGAGTCCCACATCACAATCTTCACATTCGTACCGTGATCTCCTTATATCATTTTTCGAGCACACTACACAGTTTCGCAACGTTTTCTTTTTATTTACCGTTTTACAAAATGACGGGAAATGTTTTTCTGTTAATCTTAATGAGTGGTCAGCAGTTGATTTATTACGACTGCTGCAATTATTGTTTAACATCTTGTGATTTTTGACCATTTCTTTTATTAATTTCAGGTGAAATGCGCGCATTGTCATTTTTTCATTTTTCTTCATCTTGTACAAACAAAACGCATTCCAAATGGCCACATCAAGTAAATGGAAACAATATTTTTTGTACCACTTATTACATTTCCTGATGGATTCAACGTTTGTTATTACTTTATCCCTATTATCTATCGCGCCCATATTTGCGGTATAGTCCACTATGCAAGACGATTTTTTGACTTACTTGCTTCGTTCGATAATTTATTTTTTTGTATTTACAAAATCTGCAGAGTGACAAGTAGACAGCATATATACTTCGCGTTTGTCTTGCCATTTGAGTGCTAGCATATTAGGTGAAGATCGAAAACATATTTCACCTGCATTTAATTTTTTATTCATGATAGGTATATTCTTTCTTCGACATTTTACAGTACCGTATACATTTGCTTTATTGTCGTGGAGATAAACGAACACAGCCGGACTGGTATACCAATTATCATCAACAAATAAGATGTGTTTTTTTTTCTAAATATAGTTCTAATAGTGAAATTACAATTTCGCCTGATTTTCCGAAAGATTTTTCAGTTATTTTTGTTACCTCCGAATCGCTGCCTGCATATACAATAAAATTTAAGACGTATCCAGTTTTACAGTCGCAGAGTATAAAAGATTTAATACCAAATCTATTCCGTTCGGATGAAATATATTGTTTGAACGATAATCTGCCTTTGTATGATAATAAACTTTCATCGATGCATAAGTTACAAAATGGGTCAAAATTATTTTTAAATAAAAGGCGAAGCTTATTACAAAATTCTCTTATTTTTACTAGCTTATCAGAACTAGTTGTAATCTCGCCGAAATAAAGCATTCGTAATAGAAATACATATCTATCCCTATTCATTATGCGTCCGAAAATGTCAGTAAATTTATCTTTCATCCAATATTCGGAGTAATGCAATTTTTTAACTTGCGACATTAGTAACCTAATTGCAAAAAAATAATATATCTCATTCAAAGTTGTTGCTTGTTCATGAGCAACAGACGAGCACATAGAATTTCCCATTTTGTGTGTACGGTATTGATTTGTTTTTTCTACAATAAATGATACCAATTCTTGGGAAGAAAATAGCTCGAAGTAGTCTAATGGAGTAGCAAATTGACTAATTTGTATTTCCAGAGACATTCGAATTAAATTTATATATTTATATATTTTCGGATTCAAATTTTTCTGTGACCAGACCATTTTCTTGCATACCTCTACGTAAACAATCAGAATTGGAAGATTCTGACGAATTCAGTATTCTTTGCAATTTTCTTACGTGCTTTTTCCCATTCATGTTGTTGTTTAGCGCGTTTTCAATTCCCGAGTCCACTTCCGACTCATTACAAATTGCTCTCCGCTTTCTGTTTTGAATTAGCATACTAAGGTGAAGAATTCTACAATAGTATATATATTGTCGTAATTAGCGTCATAAAAATATTTTATTAAAGATAAAGTAACAATACCTGAGACTGGTGTATCAAAAAGTAAAACACTGTTCGTTCTGAACGTGCTCTTCAACGATAGCTTCGATAATGCTGGGAAATGTTGTTTACAAACAAAGGCGAAATAAAACAAATGGCGAATGCAGTCAGGCAATATGTTAAATATACCTACATACAGAGTGAGCCACTACAGTGACATACCGTTCAGAAATATGACATCCATGAAAGCCACTACCATTCAAAAAGCTAACATACACGAAAGCCACTGTAGTAGCGTTCAGTAGCTAAAAGATTGAAAAATTCGTATTTGCGATTCTTCTGGGAGGCAGAACTTAATCACTAGTGAAGAATTAGTAAATCTATATAATGATTCTCTCGGATATGGAAAAATTTTGGCCAGTCAGTACAATTCGATTTAAACTTGAAAGATATTTTCTCGTAACAATTCTCATCTACCTTATATTAAAACAAATAGGAAAGTGATCAGAACCCCAGGTCTCATCATAACATAACAGTATCAATTTTGTGAAAAATATTCAAAGTAGAGAATAAGAGATCCATATTGAATTTAAAATTTTTGTCTATGTTAATATATATGTAAGAGTTATCATTGTGTGTTAGATCAGCGGTTACCAAGGCATTATGAAATCTTCTACGATTGCTATTTGTATATTTGCAATTCCAATTAGGATGATGAGCATTAAAGTCTGCTCAGTTGCGTTTAATATCAATATTTTGAACAATTAGATCCCACTGATCTTGTGTGAGAGTGAGGCCTGGAGCTTATAGCAGACAAGTATATGCAGTTTTGGCATATTTACATTACTTAAACAAAGACCACATAACTCAACTGAGATGTCAGGAGATTTCATGTTAATAACTTGCCTGAAAACCACGTTGTTATGGACAAGAATTAGAATTCCATCACCTTTGAATGGGTTCCATTTTTCCTGAACTCTATGAATCCTGGAAAGCTAAAGTTGTCTTTGTAAGTCAATCACGTTTCAAAGATGAGGATGTCATATAACAATAATTAATTAAGATGGACTGAATTTTTAGGCGCTTAGAACAAAAACTTCTTACGTTCCAGAAGAAAAACAAAACCGTAACGATATAGTAGTTACTCCCACAAATAATTTTAATCTAATTGGAGTCTTCTTTTACAAAAGAGAATTCCTTACTCACAGCATCTTCTGGATAGGAACCGTTGAGACATTTGACAATTCTTGCGGATTATCTTACACTCTGTAAAGAAGAGGAAAACATCTTTATTAGAGATGGTGTGGTTTAACACCGCTTCCACGATTATCGTGTGTCCAATAGGAAATGTAGATAACTTTAAAGTTCACTGGATGGTTTTAAGTGGAATCCCAGATGTAGCCCTTGGCAGGCAACAGTAGCAAGGAGATTTCTTCTAGCAAAGTCTCTGCTCTGTTAGTCATTTTGCATTTCTTAATTTCTTTGGTGTGAACAACTGCTTTAAGTCTACTATCATGTTTGATAGCATTCAAATCATTAAAAGTTGGAGAACTGGAATCATTAAACTGGCTCTTAATGCATTTTGAAGACAAGCTTCCAGTTTATGTATCTAGGATAACAATATAGTAGAAATCTGGAACGGGGGTTGACACGAAAAGATTTCGGCTGTTTAGTTTGGACAACTAGATCATTAACTATTTCGTTGTAACATAAGCTAGAGCTGTGTAAAAGCAGTGCCTGGGAATCAAAGTTTTTGCAGAATTTAGTAGCATGACCCTGTTTCCCTGCATAAGAAGGAGACTACTTTTTCTGCTGATATATATGTCCAGAAAGATTTATTATCATAATTTATTTTGATGGATTTAAGTATATTTGGATTGTCTTTGGATTAGATATATCTGACAATAAAAGCTCAAGATGTTTGTGTATCCTGAATCATTGAAGCCTGCTTTAATGAAGATGATCTGGGAGATGGATCTAATATTTCATCTAGCAAGTTCTTTAAGAATGACTGTGAGTGCAGACTTATATGACACATGTTGGATAATATTAATCGTTTGAATTTAAAAATAAATGATTGAATTTTCAGGGAGTTAGATTTGATCTTTACTTGCGTATGATTGTCAGTTATATTGTCAGCCTTGTGCTTACTATCCCAGTATAAGCAAACTTGGCTTTGCAAAATTTTGGTTGTAAATCTGACGTTCGACAAGTCAGTTTGCAAACTTCAACAATGAATTCTTGAATTAAAATACCTTTGATGGAGTTTAATATGATTGCTTGTTCTTGTAGATGGAATTGTGATTGTTGAGCAGTTTGAGCGTATGAAATTTTGGAAGAAACATTCTGAAAGGGGAAATCCACGATTTAAGGTTAAGTACGCTGAAGTTAAGTACCCGTGTAATCAGAAACATTCAAAAAAGGACAACAATAAATTAGGGATTAACTAGGAGCAAATTTTGCTTCTATTAAGGCACAAAGAAACACAAAGAAATAGAAAATCGCAAAAGTACTCTTTAGTGCTTTTAGTACTTTTCGCCTGTGCTACACTATTTAGTAATGACGAAATTTGAAAATCCTTATTAATATATTTTGAATCGTAAATAAAAGATACAACGAAAGCTAAGAGTCTTAAACGTACGACACAATTCCAAAACTTGACAAATTTTTCTTTCTAATTAGGGTTATTTTGCAATTTGTGTAAACCACCGTTTTAGACGCGTTGACGCCATCTGTACGTTTATGGTGCTAATTATTTTATAAAAATATTTTATTTGTGCTTTTTGCGATTAAAGTTTTTGGTGAATGTAATCGGTGTCATAATCTTCGATATATATACGTAATAAATACAAATTATTGTAATAATTGTAAATAATTAATAGGTGAAAATAATTTTTATTTTATGTAGAGGATTGGAAGTATCAAAAAAATATTTCTATACTATATTTCTTTTTTAAGAATTTCTCATGAATTTTGTATGTTTGATTTAGACCAGAGTTTTTTTATTTTTTATTTCAAGTGATCATTTCGCACGAAACGCGCACATATTGGGTTTAAATTAATTAATTAATACGGTGAAATGTGCAACACACTTCCTATGATTCTCGAACGTAATCGATATTTCTCACGATCGACTTTTAAGCAGGAAGCATGGCGGAAATGAGCACATCTCACTTGTAAAGGAAGAAGTGTTATCCAAAAAAATCCAGACAGAAGTGTCATCCACAAGTTCTGAGATAAAAATTTAAATCAATAGTCGTTAGATTTATGCCTATATTATAAATTTTTAAAATAAAACATGCATTCTTGGCTTCATCTCAAGGTAAATTTTGACCAAATAATTATTACAAATAATTTTCAACAATTAAAGAAGTAATAGCATATAAATATTTAAACAGAAGATACCATGCTGAAAATTATTTATAATTTTATACCAAAATTTAATTTCAACCAGTTCTAACCAGTACAGATATTATGATCTTGTTATTTGACTAACTTTTTATCATATACATATGTATATAATTTGTATGTGTGTGAGTACATTCACACACACACACACACACACACACACACGCGCGAATTTTATTATATGCTTTTACACATGCATTTCTATTATAACATTTTCTACTTATTTCTTTTTTCTAACTTTATACTGCGTAATTCTTAATAATTCTAATACCAAGTTCAACAATAATTTATCAAGAATGTATTTAATAATTAAAATAATAATTTTAAATAAGTACTTAATAGTTAAAATAATAATTTTACTGCGTAATATAATAAAATTTTTCGATGGCGTTGCTTTTTCGACACTTTTCTACTTTCATTTTACCTCATTAATAATATCATTTAATTAATACGCGTGTGTTTAACGATTTATTAAACATTGCGGTAACTAAGTAGTGTAGTACTTGGAAAATGCTCGTATTTGTCTTTATTTGATTTGTTCTGACTATTCATTTCTCTTTGTACAAGTTATTCCTTAATTCTAGAAATAGCACACATAGATGCCATCAGATCATTAATGGACAATTTGATGAACTTTCACGGAAATTTGGCAAGTTTACAAATTTTATTCATTTTAGGTGATATTTGGAATACAATTCATACATATTTGAGTTATCATTCACGTAAATACGTAATTTCGTAATTGTTTGGAATACAAAGATAAAAATAGAAAAGATTAAATTAATTAATATTTTATTTGGAATTTTATTTATAGATTTTATTATTATTTTTTATTTTAATTTTATTTATATCTTAACGGTATACACATTATTTATTTTATTATTATAGAGAAGATTATATGGTATAGATATACTTTCAAATAGATGTATATTCTTGTATTAGATTATCAAATTGAAAGTTTTTGTGCTTTACTATATTGTATTTGCGTTTTTCAAACGTTGATACGAAAGTGAAACGATTCAAAGCAAGATTTCACGCGCATTTTTCGTGATATTGTTTCTTAAATATATTTAGCTGTGAAATTTTGATTTGTGCAAATATTTTCGTATATTTATAACACATGACGTAATATATTACTAATGTGCATAGTTTTTACTTCTGGTAAGGAACATTCAGAATACAATTTGAGAATACAATCATTGTCTTTCATTTACAGTATTTAGTATTGAGAAATACTTTATAATTTACAATTAATGTCTTTAATACATATTTATGTTCTTTAACATATATCTTTAATACATATTCATAATTATTTTCTAGAAAAATTGCAGCATTTCCTAAACTTTTCCTCCGTGCTCTCCCTATTAATCAGTTTTATTCCAATTTTTCAGAAAATTTTTGTGACCGCGTGCAATGCGGTCGATTATTAATTCATTCAAATTATAATTCGCGAAATTAGATTCAGTGAGTCCGCCGGCTGTTACGTAATCGCGCACGTTGATAGTCTTTTATTTTCCTTTTTTTGTATCTTTTCTTATTCAACATTCTTTTTTGATCAGTACAAAAGGATAAGGTCCCTTCTGGTCTCTCCTCGAGATCATAAGTAGTTTTATATGTTATACTTTAATTTAGTCAATTTTTCAAATTTAACAACAAAGTATAATGTTTGACGTTTTGTTACAGATGCTTTACAGTATCAATTTTATTGTATTTTTTGGGGAATATCCAACAATAGCTCCAAAGCCAAGAATGTAAGAATCTTTCATTATCTCCAATTTAAGATTTTACTTTGCTTTTAAATACATTATAAGCTTTGCTTATAAATACGTTTTGTTTTGTACAGATACTCTATAGTCTCCGATTCCCGGTATCCTCTAAGAATCTTACGATGCTTCAAAAACAAAGAATGTAAGTATTTTAACACATTGTACTTGAATTAATTCTATTCTCCATAGTTCTCTTTTCATTGATGCTAAATGTTTAAAATTACAACTGTAAAATAAAAAAATTTCAAATTATCAGAATCCCAATTTTTGTTATTATGAAAATTTAAATTTTCACAAATAACACTACGTTTTTAAGACTTTAGAAATTTTTCATAGCGTTCATTTCCACCATGGGATGATATTTGCTTGACGAGGATCTTCATGACCAGTGAATGTTTGTTGAAACAACCTGTTTTGCCATTTTTTTAAATATAAGGCGATTGGTTACGATAGGTAGCTTACTTTCTGGTATACCTGTATTTAATTATAAGTAGGTAGGGCCGGGCAGGTACAGTCTCTAGTCGCGTGTCCAATCTGTTTCAGAAAATCTAATTTGAAAAATCGTTTCTAGTTTTACTCTTTGATTTTTCGAATTTAGTATCGCGGTCGCGGTCGCGGATATGTCGCGAGTAAGCCCTGAAACGAACGTTACATGTGTTGCTCGAGCATGCACGTGCGAACAGATAACGATCATTGTGATTTAGTCGTCCATGTGTATTGAAGTTGTCAGCTTTCGCGATTTATATTATTATTTGATCTTTATTTTTGAATTAGAGTTGCGAAATGGTTTGGATCCTGTATATTAGTGTTGCGAGATTGATTACGGTTTGAATTAAAGTTGCGAAGAAATGATAATTGTGTTTGCTTTAGAGTCGCGAATTATGATACCGTGATTTCTTTTTTTGCAATTTTGATTGATAATTTTCATATTTCTTAGTGTTATGTAAATTTATCTTGCTTTCTCTTGTTTAAAATTATAGTATAGAATCATTGCTTTTAATTAATTTTAGAATGTTAGAATATTCAAACTAGTTTTTTTTTTGTACAGTGGCTTTCGTATTGTTGACAATTTTCATTGAATTTGAGTTTGCGACATCATTTCATTTCGATGTTCAATCAACTTTTACATTTACTTTTAGTGTTGCGCTAACGAATGGTCGTGTTTCTTTTCTGAAGTAGGGTTGCGTTTACGAAATGTCCAAATTCTTCCTGCTCCTGGATCACCTGATGCAGCTACAAGAGTTGCACAAAGTTGGTCATTCATCAGCAACCTCCAGCATGTTTGCATTTGGCACAATTAGCGTTGCGTACTTCACGTATGAGTGAATAGATTAATAGCGTCGCATACTTACTTTCGGGAGTTTTAAATATTACGAAACGCTCTTCGCGTTTGGTTTTAAAAATTTCCTGTTTCACAATTAATGCTAGTGTTACGAAACAAGATACAGTTTGTTGCTTGGAGTTATGTCGAATCTAGATTTGACATATGCCTTCTGGTTATTGTATTGAGTAGGAAATATTCTTTTAGTAGCTCTTCTGATTACTTATCGCGATTTCTTTTTCAGTGGCCCTACTGACTATTGTTTAGATTTTCTGTGATAGGTTTTCTTTTTCAGCCTCTTTGCCTCAAAATATTGCTAAAAATATATATATATATATTTTTTTTTTCTTAACTATAAATATGTCAAATTTTATAAATTTAATATATTCACATGTATGAAAGTGGTTTCATGTGTCATAAAATAAAGTGAGAAAAGTATTGCGAGAATTAAATACTTAGATATTAATACTTAATTAAAATACTTAAATACAATGAAAATTTGAAGCTCCTTTTTACGAAATAATTAAATTGATTGTACTTTGTAGAATATTGGCTTGTTTTGAAATATGAGTTCATATCCAATTTATTGTTACTGGAGTCAATAATTGGTTATCAAAGTTATTTTGTTGTTATTTTTCTTTTATTTTCTCTATTCTAAATGTTTCGATAATAAAGTAGAATTTTATAAATATTCGAATTTCGTATGCGTAAATCACAGTTTATTTGCGATCGTCATTTATTTGTAATAAAAATCTTGCAATGAACATATTTGGCGCAATTCTTTCCACTCTTCCTGTTACATAACGAATAAATAAAAATTGAAAAATAAATGAAAATGTGATTTTAATCGAATCTTCTTTCATCTTTGTATCAAATGTAAATTTTCAGTTTTTGACTTATTTAATCCAATTTAAATCCAATCACTAAAGTTTCTTGCTTTCAATTTTCATAATTTTGAGCAAAAATATAATTTAATTCAGTTAATAAATTTAGTTAAAATAACATAATTATGAAATAACATCTTGACTGATTAACCTGATTTTGTGTGTGTATGTGTGTAATGTTTCTTCATACAGTTTTTCTTTATTTTGTCTCTTTATTTAAATCCATATTTTTATTTAAATTATAATACTAATCCAATATATAAGTTTGTTTCATCCAAACATATGATACGTTTATTTCATCCATATGCACATATGTACATTGATTCATTAATTTACTTAGAGCGTATTAGTTATAGGAAGTATACACTACATACAGATATACACTAAGTGTTTAGAAAGATGGAATACGAATCAAAGAAAGTGATTGAGTGGAAGAAATTGTTACAACAAAATAATGTTTCAATCATCCAATTACAAGTAATAATAATTATATTTTACAGATTTTATCAATCTTTTTCAGTTTCTTAGATTTGTTTCTGGTATTCAAATTATAAAATCGACCGAAGAAAACTTCGCGGTGGTTTGACAATAATATAATGGATTTGAAAAATCATGTTTTTAGTGCATTCAGTGCTTGACCAACTTCGATCGTTTTACTTAATGTAGTTCCTCAACTCACCGTTGTTTAAACGTAGAGTGCGCTAAAAAATCAGTGATGTTTTTACTATGTTGGTATTTCAAATCACGAGCCACGAAAGTCCGTAAGATGCAATGTCTATACCTCGTTTGTGCTTGAACTTTTCTAATACATATATCCCAATTTGGCTATAAAATGCGCGAGTAAATATTTTTGAAATTAATTAGTACCTAAGATTTACCAATAGATGGCGCCACCATGTCCATAACCAAACATTAATTTGGAAAAAAAAAACCTAATCAAGAAAAATAATTTGTCCAGTTTTTTACTTTTTACTTTCACTCTTTTAGAATTTTGTTGTTCATTTAACTAATATTTTCATGTGCTTCGTGCAATTAATAGTGTCCATATAGAGGTGTATTAAATGTGGCAGAAAAAACTTAAATATATACGTCTTATTTGTAATAATTTCCACTTATCTGTCTTTTGTAATAAATTTTGAAATTGTAAAGAGATTTTGTGGACAGCCTGTACACTTCATTTTCTGCATGTATACACAGTCCACATACATACTCAATCCTCTTTATTTGAGGTTTAAAAAGCAGGGCTTGGCAGAAATAAATTTTTGAAATAGATAAATAGAAATAAATATTCTTATTTCCTCGAGTGAAGCAGAGTTTAGTAAGTGATACACTTGTTTGATATAGTATTTACATAGTGAAATAGTATTTCAAATATATACTTCATATTATTTCTTGTATACTAACTTATACAAATACTATTGTAAAATAAATATTTCACTGAAATACGAAATAATAATATTTTCATTAATCTGTATTTCAAATAATATCGATGCAAGAAAACAGTTCTGAAATTTTATACTATAAATATTTTTATTTTATTTATAAATAGTTAACAATTTTTGAAGAAATCAATTTTTACGCATTGTCAATTTACTTTTTTAAATTTGCTTCAAATTTTTGCACATTTCTCACACATATCATCTTTCAGACAATCTTTTATTTGGAAATGCATGACAAGAAATATATTTGCAAGAAATATTTATCTACGACCTTGAGAAAATATTGAGTAACGTTTAAAAGATCTGTTTTGTTTCGAAATTCTTATTTCCGGTTTTCCATTTTCCTATATTTGCGTCCGAGTGCAAAATAGTATTTGCTCGTGATTTAAGTATCAAACGAAATACTATTTTCAAATATAATGGTATATTTGATTTAAATATTAAATAATAATTCACGCATTGAACGAAACAACATTTCCAAACAGTATTCGCTCACTTCAGTTCTCAGTATGTTTTGTCTCACACTAATTCAAATCTTCACCGGTTGATCCTTGTTAAAAGTAATTAAAGTATCACACAAATTCAATATCCATCCTCTGTCGTGATGACAAATCTTTCTACGTGACATACAAACTCGATAAACGAACGAACGTGAGACGAGAAAGAATTTATCGAGTGGAACAGTACACATAAGTGATAAGAGTGGTGTTAAGTGATGACACGTTGGTTCATCGATTTTCTCTTGGCGCTGGGTCGGTTCCCTTTTTGCTAATTACTCGATGGACCAATCAGTCAGGATATACAAGTTAATTTCGCGGTTCATGTAATTCAACTGAAAGGTCAATGCGATTTTGAACCAGTGCCTTGCCTCTCCTCCTTCCCCCTCCTCGCCTCCTTCGTCGTCGAGAATATTATACTATACAGCTCGTGTATGCTTGCATAGTTGATAATCGATTATGCAATTATTGCTAGCCAACGTCGCTTTGCTTCGGTATTCGAAGCGTACGAAATGCCTATTTACTTCAAAGTATATGTACTCGCTTATTATTATTAATAATTATTCAATTTTGGGGCAAAAGGGTAGCACTAAAAATTGTTAAATCTCTTTTTATTAAACAGATGATACAAAATCTTTTGTGTACACATTCTTCCGTAAAGCTTTTATCAAAATATATAAGCAACATAAATTAAACTTTTTGCGATATATTTTGTGTTATAATATTCAAACGGGTCAAAATGATAGCATATTTCGTGAAAAACAATGGACAGAAACAAAAGAAATGAGTTTTATAATTGTTTAATGCTCAGTATAACTTATATAGTTTTTTTTTTTTTTTAGCAAAGATTTATATAGTTTTTAAATGATATTTGGCCTAATTCTTCCTATTTCACAACACATTGTTTTTAATTCATTAATATTTGCGAATTATTTTCTATTCCGGTATCTTCTATTTTAGTCTTCGCCAAATTCCACCAACAATTTTCTATAATATTCAAATCCGGAAATTCGGATGGCCGTTCCAAAACAGAAAATTTTTCATTTGCAAAGTGTCGTTTTGCTGCTTTTGCAGTAAGTCTGCTAATGCACAACTGCGTTATCATGTTGAAAAATGCCCTTATTTCCGGTAATTCGTGTGTTGCATATTAATTTGCTCGTCAATCATTTCTTTCTACTATTTAATTTTCCTATGATAAATTTTCATCTTATAGTAATCAAATCATTCATAATAGTAGTGGAGGCCATCAGGTCCGTCTCTTTTCATGAATAAATACGACTTTTCGCCACTTCATATATATATAATTCACGATACATAACATAAGAAAATATAGAGCGTGCTATCTTTTTATCCCCGAGTGTAGAAGCGAGTTCGATAATTTCAATAAGTTTGAGACATGTTGTCGAATTGTTCTGAACAACTTTTGCTTATACATACTATCGATCTCAATTTACGTAAGATTTAAGCGAAATTCTCGAAAACTTGACTGTTAATGCCAAACATCTGTATATTCAAATTTATTTCATTCTAGGGACTGGAGTAAGAAATTAACAGAAGATTATTCTATGTACGAAAATAGGTCAACTACATCTCAAAATTTCCCGAAAATTGCGATAAAGGCTTACATGAGAACGATTTTTTGACCTCAAAAGTGAAAGAGGCAGTCAGCATTTAACCTCCAAATTTGTGTCTTCACTCTTTTTGATCTAGAGTCAAGTCTAGTTAGCTGATACGTCAGATTACACTCGGAAATCACTCTTTCGGTGATAATTCACTTCGATAATTTCCTACGCATAAATTCCTACGTGTATAATTCTTTTCTAGATTTTCAGGCTTAGTCGTTAAAGAATTATTGGCGAGCTAATTATTTCCTTCCGATTCCAATCGATACTTACAATTAGTTACTTTATAACTTACAGGCTCATAGTCTCTGACGATTCAATCCCGAGTTGGGCATATTTTATTCGAACAACGAACAACGAATAACGATTTTATTTAAAAAATAAAATTTTATTTAATGAATCAAATTTTATTCGAATAACATTTTGAATAAATTCTTCGAATAAAATTTTATCCGAAATATTTATTGACTATAATGTAAAGAAAAAGAGTCAGGAGTCCTTCTTTTGCTATTTTGATTTATTTAATAATAATTTGCTTTTAGTACAATTTTTTGTTCGAACATTTTGTCGATTAATTTGTTTGCTTTAGGCGAGTTTGTTATCGTTGCAAACAGTGTGAGAAAAGGACTCCCGGCTCTTTTTCTTTACATTATTTCAGTAAATATTTCGAATAAAATTTTATTCGAAGAATTTATTCGAAATATCATACGAATAAAATTTTATTCGAATAATGCCCACTCTGATTTCTGCCAAACTAGTTCGTCGAATTATCGCGCATTTATTTTTTGTAATTCAACGAGAATTCTGACCGTGGCATCAGCGTGAAAAAGCGAGCGTTGCTCGTATTTAAATATATCTAAATTGGATAATAAACTTTCCTATTCGAACAAGAAGCTTAACATCCTTCGTACAGAATAATTGAACTATGGAAAATGGTTTGTCCAAACAATTAGATAAAAGACTGGTTTCTACTCTCGAATGTTTTTTAATGTAATATGTCTAAATCTTCATTATATTAAAAATGGCATTTCCTCTCGTCAATAGCTGATAGATATAAATAAACAAATTGTTATTTTTCACGAATGAAATATAGGCAATGTTTTATATTATTACGCATGTAAAAATTTCTATAATATGTTTAATTTGAATATTTAAGAAACAATGGAAAGCAATTACGTCTCAAGCAAACATATATGGGAATATAAAGCATAAAAAGGATCAATAGATGAAAATTTAAGACCAATAACGAGTATCGTAAACTTTTACAACTGTTAGACGACAGTTAACTAAATCGAATCTACGTGCTTCGTTTGTCAAGTAGCAACATTTTCGCTCGAGAGAGCTTTCTCCCTCTTTCTCCCGTTTTCTTACGATAAAATGTTGAGGGAATTTAAACACGCTCCATTAAATATTACGCAAATTACGATATTTACGATTCCTGCAGTGGCATAAATTGAAATACAAATTGAACGAGTCAAAATATAAAAAATGCACACCTATAATTTTCTTTTCTTCAATAAAATACCAACCCAATAATTACAATATAGGTGTAGGTTGTCCTCTACTTTTCCGGCAAAATTGCAAGAGCATAATTTTCAAGTGAAACTGAAGAAAAGAATGAAATTTGTGAATATTCTGACACAAAGTTAAGTAAACATTGATTAATTATAATTTCTGTTAAAAATAGGATATTTAATAGTTATCTAAGTCGCTGATGACCACGTTTTCAACGTTTAAAAAATTTGAAAAGAAATCCAAGATATTTATCAAAGTCTCCATTTTAACACGCAATCGGTCATTGAATCAAATACTTGAAGGAACAATTAGCAAAAACAAAAGTCCATTTCAAAAAAACTGAAGAACGAAGACCGAAGACATGAAGAAAATATAATATGTATTTCGATCAAAAAGAAGTTTCTACTCATAATAAATACCTTTATTTCGTTCATTGTCCCGCGCATCAGTTCTTTTTTGCCACATCCCGTATATAATGCAATATATGATGTTTTTATACATCTTTTATACATATTTCGTTTTTCATGCACGCGTACAATCAGTGTTGAATGATTTTCATTCAGGAAATATTGTAAAATAAAACTAACTTAATTTAAAATATCACATTTATTTTCTGCAAATTACAAGACACTCGAGATCCGGTCAGTGTTAATTGCATTGCTTAAACAAATGTGGTAAAAGCAATATTTATCGATAATTTCATCGATGTACAATATTCTAGTCGAATTAACTAATTATAAAGTTTAATACAATTATCTCATCGAGTATTCAATTTCATTTCGTCGTTCAACACGAACACTGTGAAACGAACTGTATTACAATATATATGATTTATTGTAAAAGTTTTATTGTAAAAATTTATTATAAATATTTATTCAAGCTTATTAACTTTAGTATAATACATGAATGTGTATAAACGAAAGTTAGATGAAAGTGAACGTATAAAGGTCCATTTATATTACACGAGCCAAGTGTTGATAGTGTTTTATCATTGCTTTCTTCGTCAGAACGTGTAATTTTTATTAAAACGAATATTGATCGTTATAACAAAAGAAATCGAGCATTCAAAGTGTCGACATATTTTTTTATTTTCAACCAAAGATTTAGTTGCGACAGCCATTGAGGCACTGCGAGGAAAAGAATCACGAAAAGGAGACCAAAAACGAAGTGGAATCCACCTAATTTGGATCAGTTGTAAAACGCAAGGAGAACTCTTTCTGTGCAACCAGTCACTGGAACGTGATACAAACTTGTTCGTTTGATTTTAGATGAGGACCGAACGAACTCTTTGAAAATTCGTCGCCAATAAATCAATCATGGATCGAGTACATTCGCCAGTTGGACCAGAGACGACGATATAACAATGAATGATCTCGATCGTTGCAAATACAACTCGGTGAATTCATCTTAATAAACAACATCATGCTACAGAAAATAAAATATGCGTATGGTGTCATTTAAGAAAATAAATTTGACTTCGAAATTTTGAGACGGACGGTTGGCAAAAAATAATTTGTAAAAATATTTTGATAAGTCCAATCTTAAACAAAACCGACTTTACGGAATAAAGGTGATTAACATATTTCTAAATAAAAAAAACGTGGTATCTAATTATGTTATTCATAAAAATATCATGTTTTAATTAATTTTTTTCTAATAAATTTAAACAACCTTCTATTTTTATTTCTAGTAAATATAAATAATCTTTCAAGGGAGTATTCTGGTAATCCGGCTTGAAAAAATCGACTTCTTTGGGATTTTCTTCTAAGGATATTATGATACATTTTGGTATGCAGTTTTTGCACACAGATTTATTCATACTTAAAGAGTATTTACAATTTTTTTTTTTAACGAAATTAATGAAAGTTGTGGAAATATAGTCTTAGGTAAAGCACGTTTTTAAACGGGTTCGAATGGCTGACGTAATTCCGGTCCACCTGATTATTTGAAACTAAAAAAATGCATCTTAATTAGTATAGATATGGCTATCACATAAACAGAGAAATTACGAAAATTAAAAAAAGGGCAGCATTTTGAAGTTAAAATATCGATTTTCCTTATACTTTTCGTCCTTTGGGTTGCAAAAAAAAAAAAAAAAAAAAAAGTAGAAAAGAATATCAGATTTTGAAATCCATGGTTCATGCGATCCGGTGATCTCCTCCAAATTTCAAGTAAATCGGTCAACTAAAACGTGAGATCCCGTTAGCTAGTTTAAAAAATATGGATTTGAGAAAAACACATTTGAAGTTTTTGTTACCCGTTGTACAAAAAGATTTATACTTACAATCAATCGAGCAGTACAAAAAATAAAATATTATAAAATAATAATGATATAAAAATAAATAATAATATAAATAATAAAATATTTTTTGAGAAAAACACATTTAAAGTTTTTGTTATCCGTTGTACAAAAATATTCATACTTGCAGTACATCGTTTCCTTTAAACATTTATAACTTTGCTAATTTTACGAATTCAAACAAATCCTTTTACACAGACATTCTCGAAAATATATACTCTGAGGAAATGACCTTTTTAAGCAGGATTACCAGAATACCCCCTTAAATAAATATAAACAGAGATCAGATGTATAATAAATTTCTTATCCCAGTTTCCATCAATCACCCTTTTAAATCGTTCATTGATGAAGAAACATATCGCCACGTTCGATCCAACGAATAATTAAATATTTTTTAATTTTAATTTTCATCACTAGTAGTGCTGCTGCAGTGCAAAACTTGTCTGAATCGGTACGGCAGGATGTGACACGAAAATGGTAAAGGAAGTCTTCCTGAGAACCTCCCTAATCGTGAGGTTGAAAAAGATACATTGTATGCGAGATCTTTTCATATACTCTCGTCTGTGATTGGGCTTTGCATGTATATATTAATGGATAATTAGAAATAATGATAAAACGTCATTGACACGTGGGTTTGACGATGCGTTCGTTCTGCTTGGCTCGTACAAATGGACCTTTATTTTGCTAAACGTCCGTTTCAAAGCGGGTTATATCCATTTCAATGAAACCATTTTTTTCTCGCGCGTTTCACGATTTTCGGCCGCTTTGACGTGTCTACGGTACACTGAAGCTAGTAACGTGGTGTGTAATTGGATGAAATTAAGCTGCGCGCGAGCAGCGAGCCGGCGTCTGTCGAAAGACAAAGACCTGACCTATTTTAAGATTTTATATACACGTCGTTGCTTTCCCAGCGACGCACGAGTAATCAATATGCATTTACATTGCCGTTGCGTACCGAATGTTGCTCGTGTCTAACGCCTCCTATTATCAAGCAACGACAGTGATGCAAAACGCAAGTTTCCTTGCATTAGTTTAGTATTAACCAACGGCGCAAGAACTTGCTTTTAATTCGAAAACAACGATTGCAGTCGAACTTTTGAAGAATAATTAGACTAAAAATTAAACATGGACGTGTTTGTTAGATAGAATCTGTTTTGTTGGGCAAAATTTCCTTCGGCTGATGGATAAGGAATAAAAATAAGAATTGAAGATTCATCAGCTGCATTTATTCATAATGATATTCAGCTGTGTATTTATTCATAATATTGATAATGATTCATTCGATCTTCGAGCAACTATCTTTTATTTTAAAACGCATCAAGTTTGGTCGACGAAATGATAGCACACATTCAAAATTATAGTGCTTATTTTTTTATTAAATTGAACAAGAGACATAATACATCGCACTATTTTCTACCGTTTTTGGAAGGATATTTAGTTTTCGAATATATTCTAATGGTATATTATTCCACTCTCCTTCAAGAAGTTTTTACAATTCAACTATTTTCAAATTGTCTGTTCCTTTCATAAACCGCATTCGCTAATTTACCACGGTTTTCGTAGTTACATAGTTTTTGATTATTTTCAATTAATTCAAATCGGGGGAGCAAGTTGGTCGATTCAAAGCTGAGATATACATTTTATCTTTCTGACAAAAAATATTTTTTCTCAACTTTGACGGTCATGCTGGAAGATTAAATTTTTGGTAGAAGTATATGTTGCATACTCGTTAATTTGAGCTGCCAATACTGGTTGGAGCACATCTGTCGCAGCTCTTTCCCGAAAACAAGACGAAACAGCAAAATTTTCAAACTTTGCGTGCACTACCAATTACTCACAGCGAACGAATTTTTTGTCACATACATATAGAGTGCCGAATAACATGTAAAAGCAAATGCGAGATAATTCCTTGTGAAAGAATAAGAAAAAAATACAGAATAAAATTTCTTCGTTCTTGGCTCAGTTTTCGAGAAAATCAAGTTTGAATATTATGTACATTCTTGTTATTGTTGTTTTCTTTTTAAATTAATATCGCATCGACATCTCAGTCGGTTGTTTTAAATTTTGTAGAAGAGATAGGTGGTTTTCAGAAATGCGATTGTATTTTCTATATGGGATTCTGTCTTCTATCCTTACAAGTGAGGGCTGTTTCTGGTTTTATGTTGCAACTTAGTCCGACTTGCTCAAATTTCCTGCATTCGTATAGGAAATATTTGGCTGTTAGAGGTTTGTTACATGGTACGCAGTAAGGTGGTTCTGATTTGTCGAGGATGAAATTGTGGGAAATACCAATATGGCTCGTCCTTGCTCCAATCACTACGATTCTTTCTCTTCTATTTTTGGTGTCGTCGGGAACTGGATTGTAAAAGTCCTCTGATGGACTGAGTGGATTTGGTCTTGTTTTTAGGGTCCAAATTCTGTTTCAGTCTTCTTTTATTGTTACTTTAAGGTGGTTTATTAAGTCTCGATGGGGGATCTGCTAGCTTGTTTCCAGTGATTCCTTGATGAGATGGGATCCAAATAAAGGTTATGTTTTTGTTATTATTAATCAATTCAAAAAGTGTATTTTTTCAGAATTTTCTGTATAATTTCGTGCTTGTTGTTTTTTTTAATGTAGCTGGTAGAGCCCTTATTACACTCATAGAGTCTAAGAAGATGGCTACGTTGGGTGAACTATTTATGCTGACCACTTTTAACGCACGTAAAATAGCGTATGCTTTGCCAGTGAATATTGACGCACTTTTCGGAAGTATTACATTCTTATATATCGTGGTTCCAGCAAAGTTAGGATTCGTGGAATGACGTATAATTCATGTCGTATTTATAAACATTGTTCCACGACGTCAAGCAATCAGTTCTTATTTAAATACCACGACGATGAGTTATTCGAACAGGCGTTGATAGACTCGAATTTTGGCAGCCTCTGATGGTAATTTATGAGTAAACTTTTCGTTATTACAGAGCGAGCGATTATATTCTAATCGTCGTGTGTCAGATCGAAAAATTTTCCTTGTATTTTTCTTTCCGATCCTAATGTTTATAAGCACGAAACATGCTATACACCGCTCAAGAATCCATAATCTTGCCATAATGGCACATGAATTAGATTTTCAAACTCATTTTTCTCGAAAACTCGAGCGGAGAACGAAAAAATTTAATTCTATATTTTTTCTTATATTTTTCGTCAGGAATCGTGCCCGCTTTTATTATTTTATTTTTTACGTTGTTTATATTATTTTATTCATTCGCACCCTGTATACATCTCTAAGTTTTTCTGCCAGAAATCGGATCCAGAGGGTCGAAGTTGATTTTTAAACAAAGAGCGCGCGATGTAGGAAAGTGAAACTTCCCAAGATTCAAAGAGCTTTTATGTTAAAAAGTAAAAAGTAGGAAATACGCTGGGAGACAGTTGGAACGATAGTCGACTAAATGAATGGTTTAATCAACGTTCAGATATTGATTAGTAGCCGGAGGAGGAACGTGAAAAAAAAGACTCGGAGGAAAGTGCTGAGTAAAGCGACGGCCAAGTTCCGTAATAAATTAAAGAGTTTTCTTTAAATGATCTTCCTGCGTTAGTAGGATAATTCGTAAATTATCGCTCGTTGACGCTATTAATAACTCGAGATTGACAGTTGTAATAAGTGGAACAACTTTTGGACTTTTCATACGTATCAAAATATTATACTACGTGTAAATCAACTATAATTATAAATCTATACGTGTAATATTACATTACATATAAGTCAGTGTCATAATTTAAAGGGTAATAATTAAAATGAATAGATTTGTAAAACAATGTTTCCGTCTAAAATCGACATTAGTTTTGACAAAAATACCGATAATATCTCTTAAGCAATTGTGAAGAGCTAAAGTTTGAATTTTCGTTGTTTCAATCAGTCTCAAAAATGCCAAAGTTAATAGTCATTGGTATTTTTAGTTTGGCTATGTAGATAATTGATTTCGTACATAGTTGTAACATAAGGAATATAATAGAAAAATATTAGGTATTAATTGTAAGAATATAAATGTGTATTGATTTTCGTGCAGGCAAATTGTTTTGTTGTTTGATCAAACGATAACGATCTATATCAATATGTTGTATCATTTTCAATCGACAGAGTGATTTTAATCGTTCCTAGTTTCTTCATATTTATTTTCTTGTTACTGATACTTTGGAGAAAGTTTTCCTTGCCTTGCCAAGTAGTAATGAATATCGATTCGGCAAACATCATTCTAGTCAGGCTAGAATTTTTATTCCGGTCTTTGTCTAATAACGAGTATATCTTGCGTAATTCAAACAATCGTTTAATCATTCTCTTGGACACTTTTTTGTGACGTTATTAATGTCAAAGTAATATAAAGCCGTCCCTAGTTCTAATGTTAAATATTATATTAGATTGTACAACAAATATCTTTCAACAATCGGCTGTATTTTAGTTAAAAATAAAAACTCAATTTTCAAAAAACTTACGTACATTTAATGACTCTTAAAATAACTAAATAAAATACGTTCCATTTTTTTGAAAGTTCAACATTTACTCCGTAATGAAATGTGACATCGAAGCAGCAAAGATTACAATTAACATGAAATCAAACTGTCAATCATTATTAAATAATCGATAATCATTGATTAATAAATATAATAAATAATCGAGGAAGTGATTGTATTTTTGTCATGTTATTTACAAAATTTGTTCTAAAATACTTGTTTGTTTATTATTATTATTATTAAATAATTATTCTAAAATACCTGTTCGTTTATTACTATTATTAAATAGTTGTTCTAAAATACCTGTTATTTATGAGAATTATTCTTACAACTATTATTGTTGTGGGAACGATTGAATAATTTCCAAGTTCCGAAAAACTTCAGTTCTCGATCGACATGAAATTTTGAGAGGAGAAATGGAGGTCTCGAAATATAAGATATTAATTTCGGGTATTTATTATTAGTTCCTACGATATTAATCAAAAACTTTCGGTACAACGCATCATCGTATTATCAATTCCACGTTTCGTAAGTTATGTCGATATTTCGACATTCAAAATTATTTAAACCTTTCGGTTAATGGAGGAATCCAGAAATCCCTTCTGGTCCTCTAATTTAAAAAAATACACCTGAACGTTACTTTTTGATACAATTACAAAACTTAATTCACTAAAATCTTCGTACAAGAATGAAAAAAAAAATTGTTTTTCGCGTTCTTCCAAGCAAATTATATCGATTTGAATTTACAAAATTTTGCGATCCTTCTTATTCTTTTGTTTTGTAAATTTTTTGTTACATTGAGGAACTTGTCACTATTGATCCCATCAAAATCTCGAGCAAATAGTGTAAGTTTCATCAGTCTGCTTTTTCCACAATCAGTATCATTTGATTGTTCAAATGTATTATTTTAGCCATGTACTATGTAATTTTAATGTTTACTATATGTTTGGAGATATATGAAAAAATTTCAATCTAAATAATAACGAAGGAATAAAAATTTATAGCTTTGCTTTGTGTCATATAGAACCCAGTTTCCGTACAGGAGTTAGACAAAGTCGAGGTAACTTTAATTTTTAATTAGGAAAATGTTTGTTGGAAATTTTGTATATTGCAACACGTAGCTAATTACAAATTTTCGTTTGGGACATCTTTTTGTCAAATCATGTATCGTATAATTTTCAGTAATGGAAAGAAATTAATCAACTAGAACTACCGACGATTAGAGAAGTGAAATTTCCATCAGAGATGTTAAAGTAAAAAAAATGGAAAAACTTTATAATACAATAGGGCGTCCAAGCTTTTTATTTAAATATTTTACTAATAATTATTTAAAAATCTCGAAAAATTATCTTACATTTATAACATATTTAAAAAGAATCATAAATTGATCAATTTCCCCATTTTGATATTTAGTGAAAAAAGGTATAAGTGATTATTGATCTATTTGAATAATGATTACATTCAGTACGAAAGAGATCAATTACTGTTTAATTCAGATGCAATAAAAAAAAGTGTCTTTGAAATTGCTAAAGTAGAAGAATAAAGAATAAAAAAGAAAGAATAATATTTTTTCATTTAGAACTTCGTTTTCGCGAAAATCGAGTTTGAAAATTTGTCAAACATATTTAAATCGGGTTAATTTTAGATTGGACAGGAGTGAGTAATGAACAGAAGATTAGTTTACATAAAAAAATGGAAGAAAAACGTAGGACAAAGTTTTTGAAATTTTTAAATTTAATTTTCTCGGAAACGATGTGCCCTGTCAAAAAATTTCGGTTTACATTTTCGATTTATTTTTGCACGTAGACAAACATGACACTGTTGGTCATTCACATCTGCCCAATTCGAAATTAACTAAATTTAAGTAACGACGCCTTAAATGAAAAAGTATCTTCTTCCATTTCGATGCATGTATTTTTTCACATAATTCAGTAGATATCTTAATTTTAAGTTTTGTTAAATCTGTCGTACGAATATTTATTGACAATATATACGATAAATTTTATGAAATTAATTACTAAAGTATACTAAACTAATGGTTATGTGAATATGAACATGTTAATAATTTTCAATCTGGAGATAGACTTGTTTATTATATATATATATATATATATATGTGTGTGTGTGTGTGTGTGTGTGTGTGTGTATTATATATTAAATAAATAGATTTATTTGTTACATACATATTAATACATTAAAAATTATACGATTCCATTTATGAAGACAAAGTCAGTCTCCATTTAATATCCTGTACGAGTTCACTTATTAAAATTCTATAAACGTCGGATTACGTCTTCGATATTAAATAATTTTAGTTTGATACATTCTCCTCGTTATTATTAATCGCCTGTTTTAAATGCACATGCGTATTCTGGTTAAGTTTGACTTTGGACAGAGCAAATTGTTAGTTAATATTTAAATCATAATTGTTGAATTTAAAAATATAATTGGCTAAATAGATAGTCAAGAGGGAAACATTCTGTTGAATAGATTCGAGATTGTAAAAGTACCAAAACCAAGGCTTTTTAAGTTATAAGTAAAGTACCATTTTAAAGATCGACTGGGATAATTTTTAATTATCAACGACAACCGCCGCTTAAAATGGCAAACAAGAGCAAAAAAGCAATCGAGATGTTAAACAAACGACTGTTGTTTTCTTATTATTTTGTAAGAAAGTAAGACGACTGCGAGAGGGGTGGTTGTGGGAAGGAGATTGCTCGTTCAAAGTCTATATTGTTCGCTTCGTGTTTCATTTCGTGGCCAGCATACGACCAAAAGTGGAACAACAAGCCAGTAGTGGATAGACGAAGAGACAGCGACTTATTAATCAACCTTTAAGGATCGTCTGCTGGGGGGAAAAAGGTCTGGTTAAAGGCGGAGGATGAAAACGAAGAAAATGGCATCGGGTTCTTCTTTTCTGCAGTTCAACGATTCTCAATCTAGAGAGTCGGAGTTGGGCAGTAATCAGTTACTTTATAATCGCAATAATTCAAATAAGTCGATAATCTTGATTAACTTTCGTAATCGACTTTTCAATTACAAGTACTTTTGTATATTTATATTTTATAAATTTTATATTATATTTATATTAAAATTTATATTTTATCACGATCTACAGAGTTGGGCAGTTATTAAATGGTAATCATAATAATCGAAATCGTCAATCGATTAATCAATTGTTAAAATGAATCAATAATCTTGCTTAATTCTTGTAATCGTGAATAATTTTTAAATTATTAAGCAATTAATTTATATGCTAACACGATCTGTTATTTTTCCACATTGCAAAACATGTTCAGACGTATTAACAATAAGTACGGTTGTGCTTTAAGGTTATGTTATAACTAGTAAGTGTTACTATTGGAGTTTGTAACTTGCAATTTGAATAATAGATCAAGACCAGAGAAAATATCCACTTTTTCTCTTTACATTATTGTGTTATTATTACATTCATAATAATTTATAATAATTTGTCAAATTTTACAATTCTACATTTTTGATATAAAAACGAGGGTGTATCGTAACGAAGAATTTCAAAATTTCGATCATTCAGCAAATCATACGGAAGATTGTGCCAATAACAGCTCTGTCATCAACAACTACACAGACGAGACTGTCAACTATAGTTGATGGAAGATTTTTTGAGTATTAAAATTATAAAATGTATACATTCCAAAATAATGCAAATGTTAATTATATAATTCCTACAAAATACACACAGTGTTGTACAATCGTAATCAAAAGTGATCATCATCAAATTATTTTGCAATTAGTGATTATTAAATTGATCATCACCTTTGATTACAATGACTTTGATTATTTCCATTATACATTGACTGGTGATTACTGATTATTTGATACGTGATCAATATCTTGATTCCACACTGATTGATAATTAATTTTTATTTCTGCTTAACTTTGTTCGGAGTACGTGAAAAATTTTCTTCATTTTGGAAATATGAGTTGTATTTTAACGCGATAAATTTCACAGTTTTTGGCACGAAAAGATTGAAACATTTGGCTAAAGTTTCGTTTACATATTAAATTCAATTAAGATCCATAACGATTAATATCAAAAATGTTTTTGATAGGTTCAAACTCGGTCCATTTAATTCACAAAAATTTTATTCCACGTTCTTTGCTTACATTCGCAAATAGAACAATCTCCAGTAAATTTTCAAACTCGATATTTCCGAAAATGAAAGTTTTAGTGAAAGAATTTAATCTTTCTTTTTGACTCGTAGGATCATCTCCTACTCGGAGACATTGCGTGTATATTATAACTCTTCTTTGAAATCGTATCAGAAGTTTTAGTAAATCAAAGAACAAAATTGTGAATCAAAGTTTTACAAATAACACGGCGATAAATTTAGAAAACTTTATTGAGATTGACAAGAGCAATTTATTAGAATAAATTTAGAACGAATCGGAGCAAATAGAAAACTTAATATCGCTCCTATAGAAAGTAAAAGTAAAGATTGCAGAAAGTTAAAAAAAAATGCTTAAAATGTGAAAATTTAGAGTTTCTTAGAAAAAATAATGGTTGCCTCATTAAAAAGGTAAAAGAAAGAAATGTCCCTTGTTATTGACAATGTTTCCCTACAAGAAAACGTAAAAGAGAAACCGGTGCCGATATAATTGATGTTTTCAAAGGGAAATGATTACACCGATTTCTTCTTTCAGCTTTGCAATATCATTCGTCGAATGATAATTCATGCGAAATTTCTCGAGGAAGAACGACGTGCTCTTTTATACAAAGTGAAAATTGTACTTTGTTTCACTATCTTACAAGCGGAGAAAATGATTATATTATTTCCCTACTGTAGTCGGTTGCATATATATTAATTGCCAGTAATTATTATCCTTGTCTTTGTTTCAACGTTCCTTCAGATTCGCTACGTTGTACACGCGCGTACCTATTGAATCTAACCTAATTTAAGGTTGAATTCGATCAGAGAGAAATGATTGGAAACAATCCGAATGGAAGGATCAAAGATGAATTTTCATTACGTGAAAAACGCGTTTTATCCTCGAGCTGTTTCGTAAAATTCTCAGCGTGCAACAATAATAATAATAATAACAACAACAACAGAAACGACAAAGGACAGAGATTTTTCGTTCGTCTGCGCAACTGATTTCAAGATTCGTTTTTCTGCTGTCGCTTTTCTGTTCAATAAGTTTAAAAGAGGGACACCGGGAACGCTTTTATTGCTATGAAATCTGGGAACTATAGCGGTGGAACAAATTTCTGGCACCGAGTCCTGGACGTGGCTTCTGAGATACTGTTAAACTCTTCTTTCGTTCGTTTCACGACTCGTTTCACTCCTCGTGACCACGGCCAGTCGCGTCGTTGGAGGTTGAGGGATAGATACGATGATCGACATTCGCTTTTCTATGGGACTAGCTTTCTCTGTGGAATCCACTCTTCATTTCATTACGTTCCTTCCGGTCGGGTGAATGATACTTTCAATCAGTAGAGTCAGTTTCAATCAGAGTGATTGTTTCTGTTCTCCTTAATACTGATCGTACCACGCCCGGTTTCAAAATTCACTTTTGTTTATTTAACTTTATGAAAATTCTTGTATTACTGAGTGATTAATCAGTTTTCAATTTCTCCCCTTTTTTTTGCTGGTTTTTTTCACTGAGAAAAATTTATCGTTTGACTTATCGGTTGATAAGTTGTTTACTTGGAAGCCTAGCTCTGAACTGAACTAAAATCTGAACATTTTAAATGCACTACCAGCGACAAAATTTCTAGAAAAAAGAAAAGAATGACATTAGTTGGAACTATTCAAAGTAACGAATAGAAAATATTACCAAATCTTGCAAAAGCAAGAAAGCAAGATATGTTTCTCGGCGGTAGATTACAAATCAAATGACTGTACTCTGACAATTTATGAGACCAAATCAAGGAGAAAAGTTATAATACCAGGTTCAAAGCTTGAATATGTAAAAATTCAAAACAAAACAAAGCGAATATCTGAACAATGTACTACAATAATATTAAAATCGACGTCATTCTGAGTGATCAAAGTACATTGTGATTGGCGAGAAAGTTTTGTGCATTATTTGCTACAATAAATCACTAATTCAATAAGTATTGATCGTAGTTTAGTATTTAACGTGATTCGTAAATTTTATTTATACGGTTATGTTCTCTTGAACAATAATTATATTTAGAATCATAGTTTTTGATACGTTGTTAATGTTAATTATTGATATTTATTAATTTCTGATTGTAGGTTAGATTCAGGTTTAGGTTAGATTTAAGTTGACTGACTTCAAAAAATACATAAATTGAAACGTTTAAAGATTATTCTTCTCACTATGTTGATTCGAATTTCAATTTAATACGACAGTATATCAATTTATGGATTTTTTTTACTTTTCAAGAAAATATTCGAATTAAAATTCTGAGAAGAGTTAGTACTGATTGTACGTATTTTTTAAGTACTTGCGATAATCCGACAAAAAAATGTTTTAAACAAAAGTTGATCAGTTTTCTATTGGTTATATATATATATATATATATATATATATATATATATATAGTGTAACAAAAAAGTTTCAACAATTTTTTTTTTTTCTTTTTCGATAATTGTCAAGGTCACCTTCGTTTTCTTAAATGGCACATTATATTTCTAACTTAGTAGTATTGTAGCTTCCTGAATTGAATGTAATTTCGAATCTCAATAATAAACACAAGTTATTGTCACTCATTCATCCTGATTTCATTCATTTTTTGTTGAAATTTTCATTTCTTTGCCTTCAAGATCATTCCAAGGTCATAGTATACTAGATCGTTGAATTCGTCTAGGTACGAGCTACAATACTATCAAGTCAAAAATATAAAGTGACTTTTTAAAAAACGAAGGTGACCTTGACATTTATTGAAAAAAAAATTTTTTTTAATTTTTGTTGTTGTTGAACTGTATAGTCAATCGGAGACTGATCAACTTTTGTTGAAAACATTTTTTTATCAGATTATCGCAAGTACTTGAAAAATGTTACGTGGGACACCCTGTATATACATATGTCAACTACGTATGTAATTTTGATTTTAAGAAATTTAGAATTGTTTTTTTTAGGGAGAATATAAAGTCTTGCGAATTCTCAGAAAATGAAAATTTATTTCTCAATATAAAACGTTACAATTTTAGATTTTCTTATATATGTATAATGTTAAATGTAGAGAAATCTACATTTTATACTGTTATATTTGTATAACACATAGTTGTATAACAATCCAGTTCACTTTTAAAGCATGAAGCCTCCTTTGACAAGCCTACGTCAGTTTTTTCCAAACACGTTTTGTTCTTGAAAATTGTGAAAATTCAGACGCCTCTGAAAATATTGAAACATTTTTTTTTATGATTAAATCCTAATTTTTTAATGAAGATTAAAGTTTTCTTCTTCTAGCGATCTCTTAAAACTTGCAATTTTTCTTCTGATCATTTTATTGAATTTCAAACATTAAGGTTAAATGGCAAAATTTAATTTTTAACTCTAGTATTTAAGTTTCGATAAATGGCAGAAAGAAATTTTTTAAGGAAAAAATAGTTTTCCTTAAAAAAAAGTTTTAAGGAATTATTAAAATTAAGGAATTTATATAAAAAACTAGAAAAAAATTTTAAGGAATTTGTATAAAGAGAAGACTTCAATCTTTAAGATTATAGCGCATTTAGTCACGAAAAAGAAATTCTCATTGATTTTGAATGCGTTTAAATTTTTACAGTTTTCGACAACAAAGGTGTCCTTGCTGCAAAAACATCTTTGGAAAAAAAAAACTCAAGATTGCCAAAGTAGAGGCTTCATGTTTTAAAATGAGACCAATTAGATTATTATACGATATTATTAAAGTTTACAATATCGATGATTTTTAGAAAATATGGCTTTAGCCACTACTCTTTGGTAAAGTTTCCGTATCTTTTATAATAGTGTACAATATAATTATGATTGTTGTAATAAAAACAAACTAAACAACAAGGTAAATGGAATACAACTGGTGTTATGTCACAGACACGCGTATGTGGGCAAACATTTGTTATAGTACCGACAAATTTATTCAAATATCTCGACAATTGTTCATAAATCTATAAAAACATAACTTTTCGGTTTTAGCGATGTCAAAATATCCCCTAAGTGATAAGTTTGCACAAAAAATTTTGCTTCTTAGATGTTGTAAAGTAACCTGAGAGTTATTTGAAATTGTGTTGTAAAGTAGCATGATAGTTTGGGATGATTATTGCCATGCCAACTTTCCTATGTTTTCTATGACCTATTATTAACGTGCGCAATAAATTTCTTTTCATTTCACAGAAATTTAACGAAAGAAATAATTATACAAATTTTTAATACTTAATTTAAAGAATTGGAAAATACTTTTTGCAATTTTCGATCTCTGGTCAAAAACACACTTAAAATTTCTCAAAATTAATATTCTTGTTTCCTCGGACTCTATGTATTAGATTGTTTAAAAAATTGTAGCATACATCTCCACTCAAAAGTCTTGGATCACTTTCATTTTTAATATTCAGTCAATAAGTAATCCTTATCGTGGATTATCGTGTATACAATAGAGTATAATACAATAGATATGCAATACATAATAATATAATAACACAATACATTAATGTACTAACAGAGAGAAAAATAATGTACTATATTGTTTTTATTTTATATTTGATATTTATAATATACATATGTAATGTACATTTTATTTAAAGTATATCATAATATAGTATATTTTATTTTTTATTATTAAATATAGTGTAGTATATTTATTCATAGTATAGTACAAATGTTTATATTTATAGTATATATATTTAGTTGAAAATATTTTTCATAATCATTGTATTTAATTGTATTAATTTAATTGTATCATGCTTATTCTAAATATAACAATTTACATTGCATATTGCATATTGTGTATATAATTTATACTTTTCAACTGTGTAAATATTATAGTTACTGTACATAATTTATAATTCATATTTATTGTACTACTTTCATTATATAAATGTAGTATTTTTCCCAAGATTTCTGAACAAGGCTGTAAATTCTAAATAATAAACTTCTAGGTATTTATGTCGATCATTAGGTGACGTCAGTATAGGAGCGGCTGTCTCGATTTGATGTATTGTGTAATCACGTGTTGTCATCTTCGCATGTTTCACGTGTATCTTTTTGTGGTGACTGTCGTCGCAGCGGTTGCAACATATGGGATGATAGATTTATATATGGACTCCAGCTAATGATCGTAGTTGGTACTAATTAACAAACAAATGTGGGATGGGCAGTTCTGGGAAAGGACCCAGGACTCTCTTCAGTGCTCGACGATTGCAAATTTCGCAAGTGGTGTAGCATAAACAGTAGAGAAAGTTACGCCTGAGTGTTGAGGTTGTTTATGGCTAGCCCTCTAGGCCTAGCGTTTAAGACTAAGAGTATGGATGTGTTTGTATGTGTGTATGTGCGTGTAAATTACGAATTTTATGCAGATGAAGAAAGGAGTGAGTGTCGAGACGTCAACGAGAGAAGACAGTGAGCTGAGAGTTGCGCGAGAGAGAAAAGAGAGTGAATTGAGAGTTACCAGTCTAGTAGTTAAGAACATAATGTAAAACATTCTTTGTAATCAGTATTAATCCTTTGCACTCGAGGCCTTTTTCGCGCGGCGAACCAGCAACTCGAGACGTTTCGCAGCATTTTTGACGAATTTCTTACCCCTAACTTAAAATTATTACACGCACAAATTCATGTATGAAACTTTTATATTTTAACATTTTATACATCTTTACACCTTTATGAAGATAATTTCTTAAATATTAGTCTCTGTAATTTTGCTGTGTATGATATTTCATATAACAATTGCCAAGGTGCATGCCCGGCTTGTCGGGGCAAGTATTACAATATGTTGTTTGATGTCTTTTGCCGGGTTTATTTCTTTGAGAACAGACTTTGCAATCCTTCCTAACTCCTGTTAGAATATTATGCAGCTTTCCATTCAAGCGGATGTCTTCGGAATCGGAGGTTGAATTCAGTTGGTGAACTAAAGTTTTCACATACCGTAAGTGATTAAGCGGCTGTTCTCTTCTCTGCTGTTTAGTGGTTTTATATAGAATATATGAATTTATTGAACAAATTTCTAAACCCCAGAAAAACAGTTTACGCCACCATTTCAGCGATTTTCTTAAAAAACAATACGTTGAGGCATACTGATCTGCACGATCATATGTTTTATATAATTTATTACTACATTAGGCTTTTTGACGGTAACTTCAATTCCATCTCGTAAAATTCGTTTTACAGGAGTCATTCCTGCATTGTTCCAGTTGGTCAAGCATGTGACAACCCTCTTGTCCTTCCATGCTAAAACTAATGTATTTTTTTTGCGGTATGCTACTGTCGATTTCTTTTTATTTGGTCTGGTATATGCTTCCTATTTGTTAAGATAGTTCCTGTCAGGTGGCATTTCAATTTCAATAATTCTTCAGCCAAGATAAAACTCGTATAATAACGATCGATGAACATATGGTGTCCTTGAGCACCAGGTATTTTCTCCAGCAGCATTGCGTAAAGGTACAGCGGTATTCTCGTTGATACCGGAAGATCAGGCCTTATCAACTTTTCCGTTGTCAAACTTCCATAATAAGGAAGAATGCCACAGATGTAACCAGCATTTGAATCTGCCATCGTATAAACTCTAATATCCCATTTGGTTGGTTTCTTCGGGTTGCAAGTAATAAAGGAAATCCGACCTTTGAACTTGATAGTAGATTCATCCACACAAATTTCTCTTCGCGGTGTAAAATACTTCAAAAATTTCGAATTTATATAATCAAGGAAGCAGCCTACTAGCTGTAAGCGTGTTCGTGGACCTGCATCTTGTGTTGGGATTGTCTTTAGATGTAGCATCCAAAAAATCTGGTTGAATCTATCTTTCGTAAACTTGTTTGAATGAAAAGGAATGTAACTGACATCATTCCGTGACCAGTACTCTTGTAAATTTACCAACGGCATTGTCCCCATATTTATTATAACACCAATAAATGCCCACATTTCTTCTATAGTTACATCGTGCCAAGTTCGCCATATCGAGTACGGTGATAATGTCTTTCCTTCTAACTTTTTTCTAGCATAATTATTTGTTTCGATAACTATTTCATTCACGAGTTCATTAGTAAAATACAGTTCGAAAAAATCCAATGGTTCTTTCTTATCTGGGAGTACGTGCGGTACTGCAGGAGCGTCACCGGCTATGAATGGTATTCTTGAAGGTATTTCTTCAGATTCAGTACAACTAATCCATTCAGAACTGTCCGATTGTGAGTCTTCTAGTATCAGTATCGCTGTCACATTCACTGTCTATTACTCCGATCTTTCGTCTTCTTACACCTCTTACTTCGTTACTATCATCAGCACTGCTGTTATTCTCTGTATCGTCAAACTCTCTGTGTATATAATCAAACTCATCTTCACGATGCTTATAGGGATCAAAAACTGTAACTTTAGTAGTCCTTCTGCCACAACTGTCAAGTTCGAACTGCAGTCCGGTTCGTAGTTGCGAACTAATTTCAGATAAGAAAATCTTATCTCCATTTGAAGGACTGTCATTTTACACTTCATAAGATTATACAGAAAGAGCGTAGGAACCCACCGAACAAAGAAACTAAACATAAACAGTCATTGAGTTTCTGCATCAAACCAAGTGGTGAGTGAGAGTCAGCTCTCGAGTGCAAAGGGTTAAACGAATTTTCTTTATTCTACTTTAAATAAACAACCATTCTTTCAACAAAATTCCTATAAATTGAGATCTCAAGCCGGGATTCCTACACAAATGATCGGATAATTTGATATAAACTGTTAGGTTGTGTAATAAATTCGTTTCTTGGTTTTTGAGGATATTAAAACTATGCATTGTAGAAAATCCAGTGGACAATATAACATGATCTATCCACGTTGAACAAGGGAACGTGTGGTATCGATAAATGCTGCTTACAATTGTAAATTGAAAATGTATTACACAATATTTAAAATATTGAAAGATTTAAATCAAATTAAATATTTGTTATTGCAGAAAATGTTGAACTTGAGTTTGTTGAAATATTCACTCTACTATATCGATAATGGAATGTTGATCATTTAAACGGAAGAAAGATGTTTTTTACAAGTAATAATTATATAATTCTTTCATAAAAAAATGGGACTTTCAAAGTTACTTAATTCATTTGTAAATAATAATCAATTGTACAATACACGTTAATTTCATCGTTGATGAAATTGACGAAATCTAATAATAATCTAAAGAATTGTGTCTTTCTTTTAAATGCCAAAATTTTTAATGAAAATTATTTTGCTCTTGTTAATTTTATATTATAAAATAAACATGATAAGGATGTGCATTAGTTTTTCAAAATTTCCAACAGGATCGTCGATAATTCTAAAATAAAAGTGGATGTCAATAATTTAAACCACCTCCTCTATACAATCATTCGAGTGGATGATTCCTTGGCTCTATAACTTTCAATTAGGTACCAAGTGTTGAATCGCAGTCGCAGTCTTCCTGTTTTCTTTCAATTTTAGTTTCGTCAAATTTACTTTCACCTTTCATTCTCAACACTTTCCTCACGTACGTACGCTGTGTATAATTTGTATGTTAGTTGTTAATGAGTTAGGACAGTGTGAAGTTTTCAAAAAATCGATTTTCTTTTTTTGTTTAAATAGTAGTTTGAAGTCTTAGAAATAAAATACAAAAGGTCCTAGCCTGTAAAACTTATTTCGGGGTATAATAATAATAATAATAACGGGGATACAGAATAATTGAATTTGTATCACTGTTTACGACTTTAAACAGTACTACAATGTGTAAATCGTGTGATTCAAATACTACTTTTGGTGAATCGAATATTAGGGGACTTGGATTCAATTTAGTTGTGAATTTTGGAAATTGTAAGCCGCGATATGTAAGTAAAAAAAGTAAGTAAAGGATACGTATGAAAAATGACGTTGTGAAACTTTAAACGCGCTTTTCTCGAAACTAGGTTTTTAGAAACGGTGTGCAAGATATCTCGGAATCTAACCAACCGATTACTGTGAAACTTGGTATGTATCTTTGGTGTCACATTTACTAGGGATTGACGATCGAACATTTTTTAGTTTTCAACAATTTCGAAAAATGTAAACAAAAAAGGTAGAAATTTTTGGCACAAATTCGATACATCAAAAACAAATAGCTGCTATTTTCATAATTTTCACAAAAATGAAAATATTGGATCGTCAATTCCTAGAAAATATTGTTTACTTTTGAACTTTTTCTGCCTTTTTGTTGCAACTAATCCTGTTTGGCTGGAATCATGAACACCGACAGGCAATGTAAAAGAAAGTATGTAAAAGGATGTAGTTGGAAAGCTAAATAAGAGTCCCCTTTTTTTCTTTTTTAATGTTGCTTTTCATAGTTCATAATGTGTTAAAATAAACCACAAAAGCTCATGTCAATCAACTATTTTTTTTTACTAGCCGTCCAAAGTATACGTAATTTTTAGGCCGTCGCACTGTCCTGCCCTCTTAATTAAGCCTCGGACAATTGTGACAATTGTAGCTACAATAGAAGCTACGTGAAAATACACCTGCATGTTACATCTAAATATACAAGTTGAGAAGAAAATTTTTTGAAAAATGAAACGAATCTATTAATCCTCATTTTTAGGTATAATGAAAGCTGAGTTATAGCTGAGGTTTCACAATGTGTACACGTAATATCGTACGTCACGACTGGCTGCTTAAAGTGATTAGGTACATTAAGGTTTTTTTCTTTTTTTTACTTATGAAGGTAATTCTATGTTTATGAATTTGAATCTATTATATTTGTTTTATATATTATATAAATATATAGAAATATAATATAAATAATGTCAAAGAGAATTTTTTTTCATTCGAAACTCTCAAAACTCGGATGAGAAAGGGTATAAAATCAGTAAATGAAAAATCATTCGCAGCGTGAATAAATGTTCACTGCGTGTAATTTTCGAATGATATTGCAAAATACAAAATTTAAAGATATTATCAAAAGAATATCTTATTACACCATTATATATACTCTGAAGGATTTTTTAGTATGTTCGACGAAACCAGTAGATTAAATACAGAAAGAATGTTCGGATGTTAGCATTCCTAAACACTAAGAATCTGGATTTGATATTTTGTTTAACTGCAGTCAATAAAGAGTTAACACCAGTTCTCGAGCAAGAAATTCTCCTACGAGATAAAATCAACAGCTCAAGTTTCGAGAGTTTCGAAATCTAGCAAAGCTTCGGATCCGAGTTTCGAGAATTCAAACAACGTGCTATGTTAAAGCTATTTTATCACATTCTTCATATTTCTTATTTATTTCGCTTACTTTTCAAGTAGTACACTATGATGCACTAATGCGGCGCTATAATACAGGGTGTCCATAAAGTTTCTTTACAATTTCAAAAATTTATTACAAAGGCAAATGAAAAGACAGATAAGTGGAAATTATTACAAAATGAGACGTATATATTTAAGTTTTAACACATCTCTACATGGGTACCATTAATTGCACAAAGCACATCAAGACGGAACTCGATTTCTCTTGCCATGTTCGCTGTAGCATACCCTCATCAATGGTGGCAATGGCATCAGTGATCCTTTGCTTTAGATTAGTGATGTCCCGTACCTTTGTTCGATACACGCTAGCTTTAACATAACCGCATAGAAAGTGATATCTGATGAACGAGGTGACCACGGAATTGGGCCATTTCTTCCAATCCACTGGTCTGGAAATGTTTCATTTAGAAACCAACGAACATGCAGTCCCCAATGTGGTAGTGCACCACATTGCTGGAAAATGATGGTTGAAGATCATGTAGTTATGGTGCCACGTATTCAGTCAAACGGTCAAGGTAAACATTTGCAGTAATTGATGTCTCGTTGAAGAAAAATGGACCAATGATTCGATTGCACATAATCCTACACTACACATTCACCTTTGGACCATTTCGCTGAAGTTCCCTAGTCACATGGGGGTTTTCTGATCCCCAGATTCTCACATTGTGTATCGTGTATCGAACAAAGGTGCGGGATATCACTAATTTAAAGCAGAGGATCACTGATGCCATTGCCACCATTGATGGGGGTATGCTACAGCGGACATGGCGAGAAATCGAGTAACGTCTCGATGTGCTTCGCGCAATTAATAATGCCTACATAGAGGTGTATTAAATGAGAAAGAAGAAAACTTGAATATATACGTCTCATTTTGTAATAATTTCCACTTATCTGTCTTTTCATTTGCCTTTGTAATAAATTTTTGAAATTGTAAAGAGACATTATGGACACCTTGTACAGTACGTTATACTATAGTAATATTAAAGCTATCGACGATCAAAGTCTAAAATTTCCATCAGAGACATTAAAGTAAAAAAAGCGAAAATTTTAAATACAATAGAGTATACAGTAGCAGACAAATCTTGTAACTTTATAAATAAAAATCGAAGAGAATTCAATTTTAATTTTAATTTCTGCGACAGTTTTCATAAATTTCAACGTAAGAAACGCTGTTTTTCGTAAAATTGTGTAAATGTGGACGTTGGAAATTTGCGAGCATTTTCTGCGAGATGGGGAGATGGAAAGTTTCTCCGTTTTGATGCAACTTTATCTACTGGAAACGAATTTCGAATCCGATATCGCGGAACGAATTTCCGATTCTTCTCGTACGCGTGGGTGGAAGAGAGTTACGAAGAAGACGCGAAAGAGTCGGAGACCTGGAATTTCTTTCCGAAATTCAACCGTGCCTCTGTCGTCCGGTTTCAATCCTCGTTTCGAATTCTCGACCTGGCTGACAGAATAAAGGTCCGTCTGTACGAGCCGAGCAGAAAGACCGCATCGTCAAAGCACGTGTCGATAATGTTTCATTGCTATTTTTAATTATTTATTAACATATATACACACGCATTAAGGAATATCTTCCAAGTGCAAAGATATTCAGGCTATGTTCAAAACTTGTCTACAATACAAAATTTGCAAATATTAATGAATTGAAAAAATATATTGTAGAGAAATAATTAAAATATATTAATGAATTGAAAAAATATATTGCAGAGAAATAATTAAAATATATTTTGGAAAAAATATATTGTAGAGAAATAATTAAAATATATTGTAAAAAAATATAGTAATTGTAATAATATTGTAGAGAAAGAAAAAATATAGTAATTGTAATAATATTGTAGAGAAAGAAAAAAAATCATTAGAAGAACTATATGAATATAAATCTTTGAAACTACCTACCGTTATTTAATTTAATTATCAAATCTCGTTTCTTTTGTTTCCATCCATTGCTTTTCACGAAATATGCCATCTCCTTCATCCGCCAAATATCACCATATTTCCAGTTTTTTTTTAATAAAACAAACTCTGTTGCAAAAAGTTTGATTTACGTTACATATACATGTTGATAAAAGCACTACGGAAGAATGCGTATAAAAAAAATCTTTTATCTATTTTTTATCTTTATTATTATTAATTTTTTATTATTAATAAAATTGAATAATTTTTAGAGTGTGCTATCTTTTTGTTCCGGGTTGTACAAAGAATGCAAAATAAAAAGAGGCTTGCGACAGGCTCAACAATATGTTGTCATTAAATTTTTGGTCAGTTAAAAATTGTACCACACAAAGTGTCTTTATCTGGTCTAAAAAATTGTCTATACTTTAAATTACAACAATTTTGTAAAAAAACAATTCAGCTGGCTTCATTTTAAAGTACGAACCCTTCATTTTGACAGCCTTGTATTAGTTTCTTTCAATTAGTTTTGTTCTTGCATCGTCTTATAAGTGAGAAAGCATACCTTTGTTTTTTGAAAATTTTTAAAGTTGAAACCTTAAAATATTTTTTTCACTATCATCGTCTTAAAGACTGAAGCCTCTTTTTTTACAATTATCCTGTAAAACTTGCCACATAATTTTTTTTCGTCATTTTACTGAACTTTGATCATTAGGACTAAATGGCAAAACATAGGATTTCTTGAATTTTTAATTTTAATATTCAATATTCAATAAAATGGCAAAAAAAAAAAGAAAAAATTGTACAGTAAGTTCTAAGGAATTTTTGTAAAAGGAAAACTTCAATTTTCGAGATTATAGTAGAACCAGTCATAAAAAGAATTTTTCAGTGATTTTTTCAGAGTTTTCGACAACAAAAGTGTTCTTGTTTTTTCACCTGCGTAATGTAAAAATATTTTTGGAAAAGAAGAATTCAACACTTTAAAAGGAGACTCTATTATCGTACGATTTTGTTTCGCAACGTTTAAACAGTCCAAAGTATGTCTATAGTATGTCCAAGTAAGTCCACAGTATGGATAATTTTTTATTGAGTATAGTATCGTTTGTCCATCTCTGTATGACATTTTAAGAGACCGATCGATATTTTTACAAGGGGAGATCGGTACATTGAATGATTTATTTGGTAAATTTTTCTTGTAGATGCTGTCAAGGGGTCAGGACAGTGTGAAATTTTCAAAAAATCGATTTTTTTTTGTCTTTGTTTTAAATAGTAGTTTGAAGTCTTGGAAATAAGATACAAAAGGTCCTAGCCTTTAAAATGACTTATTTTGGGGTATAATAATAAATCTGCGGATACAGAATAATTGACAGAAGAAAATGACTTATTTTGGGGTATAATAATAAATCTGCGGATACAGAATAATTGAAATTGTATCACTGTTTACAGCTTTAAGCTTTAACATTTAACTTTAAGCAGTATTATAAAGTGTAAATCGTGTGATTCAAATATTACTTTTGGTGAGACTTGGATTCAATTGAGTTGTGAATTGTAAGAACTGTGAGCCGCGATATATAGGTAAAAAAAGTAAATAAAGAATACATATGAAAAATGACGTGATTCTGAAATTTTAAACGCGTTTTACTCGAAACTAGGTTTTTAGAAACGATGTATCTCGGAATCTAACCAACCGATTACTGTGAAACTTGGTATGTATCTTTGGTGTCACATTTACTAGGGATTGACGATCGAACATTTTTTAGTTTTCAACAATTTCGAAAAATATAAACAAAAAAGGTAGAAATTTTTGGCACAAATTCGATACATCAAAAACAAATAGCTGCTATTTTTATAATTCTCACAGAAATGAAAATGTTGGATCGTCAATCCCTAAAGAATATTGTTTACTTTTGAACTTTTTTTGCCTTTCTGTTGCAGCTAATCCTGTTTGGCTGGAATCATGAACACCGGTAGGCAATGTAAAAAAAAGTTATGTAAAAGGATGCCGTTAAAAAATTAAATAAGAGCCTTCTTTTTTCTTTCTTAATGTTGCTTTTTATAGTTCATAATGTGTTAAAATAAACGACGAAAGCTCATGTCAATCAAATATGTATTTTTTTCTTACTAGCCCTTCAAAATATTCGTAATTTTTAGGCCCGTCAAACTGTCCTGCCCCCTTAAAGGGAGAAAGGATCAAATATTTCTGCAACACTTATTAGTTTAGCCTGGAGGAAATTAATAGCCGTCACTTTGGACATTACCGGGTAAATGAGGCCAATAAAGACGAGACGTTCTATGTTATAATAAATGAAGTTACACGCGTCGAACGACATTTCTCTTCATCAAACGTATTAACCCCCTGTGGGTGAAGTGAGTAAATGCGTACGTGTGAACATTTCACTTGTGAAAGAGTTAAAATAACGAGTAAATTGAACGTTGATTTTACGATCCTACAAGAAGTGGCAATCAAACTGCGACAACAACGATCCTATGTATTCTTTAACGAGTTCATTACTATTACGATATTAAGAATTGTGAACTAATTATCGCACGTACACAGTTATAGTATAATGATATAACAAAAAAATAAAATAAATGTAATAATCAGTGAAAAATGAAATAAACAAATATAATAACATAATAATGCAATAAATTTTTATTGCAATTTTTCTATAAATGAAATTTTTTTCCATTTTTTTCCAGCTGAACAAAGATTTTCCAACTTTCCAAATTAAAAAGAAACGAGTCTTTCTTTTCCTTTTTCACGAGGGGTTGTGTAAAACTTTTTTAACGTAGGTAAATCTTTGACTGGACTTTCAATTCTAGTTTGATAGTTGGAGTTCGCATTTAATTTATATCAAATTGACAAATGGAAATGTCTTTAAATTATATAAATCTTTAAATAGTAATATCAGCACATGATAGCACTAATTTGAAATTAGAACGAATTAATTAATAATAATTTTATTCAATATTCAATGAGCATTCGCGTTATACATGCTTGTTATCTAAACGATGTTTTAAAATCAGATTAATTGCAATACGCATCGTTATTTACTAATGAGTTTGAATAATATAACAGCCATTCCTAGAAATTTTGCTACCCAGTATCGCAGTAATATTGTATTTTGCCATACTTCACCCTCCTAGAGAAAGACAAAATGCTTACAATTAGAGCAATGTATTAAAAACCACGATGTCATAAAGTAGACTTCTTTATTATACAAAATTTGAATAGTCTAAGTAATTAGATAGATTATAGATTTGAATAGATCATAAATTCTAAATAGTAGTATTGATTAATGAAAATTTACAGGTTAACAAAAGATTTAACACAAACTATCTATACTTATAATTTATAGCACAAGTCATTTGGATACTCTTTATGGTATAAAAAAACATTCACAGCTTCCGTCTCTACAAACCTGCGTTCTTCTTAATTATATTAATTTCAAGTTTAACATTTATATTCGCGATTCAATTTTTATATTTTTTCACGAGCTTCGCGGTGCAACAGAAAAACACATACATTTATTTGAAACATCAATGATCTTTGAAAGAAAACTTAAAAAAAAAGAAATGTCTATAGAATATTGATCATTTAATTACGTGTGAAATATTTTTTGCGTTCTCATAATTGAAACACATATTTGGGACAATTAAAGAAAAGAAAGAAGATTATTGCAATACAGTAATCCTCTAAGTAATTCAAAAAAACTTATTTAGGCCTGTAATATTGTCAACGAAAATAATTCCGTGCGATTTATTACATTTCTCGTGTAGTATCAATTAGAACTTTTTTAGATAACAAATGTAAAATTGAAATCTAAGAAATATAGAGTGTCCCACGTAACACTTTTCACGATTTTTCAAGTACTTGCGACAATCTGACAAAAAAATGTTTTCAACAAAAGTTGATCAGTTTTCGATTGACTATACAGTTCAACAACAACAAAAATTTCAAAAAATTTTTTTTTCTATAATTGTCAACGTCACCTTCGTTTTTTTAAAAGGCACTTTATATTTTTGACTTGATAGTATTGTATTTAGACGAATTCAACGACCATGACCTTCGGATGATCTTGAAGGCAAAGAAATGAAAATTTCAACAAAAAATGACAATCAACATAAATGGGTGATAATAACTTGTGATTATTATTAAGACTCCAAATTACATTCAATTCAGGAACCTTGAGTAATTGAACGGAAACGATTTTGTGAAAAATTCACAACAAATGTTTGAATTGAAATTCATTTTGTTGTGGGCACAATTCCGCTCTACCTAGTAAATTTGTATTTGTTGCTCTTACGATACTGTCGTAGCGAACTTCTTCGCATGAACATTTACTCAATGTTCCTGAATTGAACGTATTTTCTTTGCACTGTATAGCCAATTGAAAGCTGATCAACTTTTGTGTAAAACATTTTTTTGTCAGATTATCGCAAGTACTTGAAAAATCGTGAAAAGTATTACGTCGGACACTCTGTATGTAACTGAAATCTGTTTAAGGAAGAAAGATGTCTTATTACAGTTCATTGTTTAAAAAACAACGTATATTATTTTATTTAATATTGTATTTTATAACTGTAATTCAAGTATGTAAATCACGTCCTTTACGTGTACTAATTATTTCATTGTATTATTTTCTTATAATACTTATTAACAAGTATACATTATATTTATATGTTACTCAGTTTTACATTTTACTTCTCGCAGTATCGAATTCTCTCAAGAGAATTTCGAACAAAGCGATTCATTTGTGTTTCCATCGTGCTTTCATATCGGAACAGATTGATGAAAGAAAATTAGGAAAATGGAAAGCAAAATTACGATGGATCCTACTCTCCCGGCGAAACTTACTCTCTTTGATTCGCCCTCTTCTTTCCATCTTTTCTTTCGGTAATAATCCAGCGATCGCAATTGAGATTCCAGACGAGAGTCATCGACGGATACTCCCGTTTTACATCTGCGTGTCACGTCCGAACCTTTTCTTCTTTTTCAGTGA
Organism: Tetragonisca angustula; assembly: GCA_036937485.2. NCBI lineage: Eukaryota > Metazoa > Arthropoda > Insecta > Hymenoptera > Apidae > Tetragonisca > Tetragonisca angustula. The sequence continues at coordinate 233,462 of JAWNGG020000264.1, forward strand.
CGTTGTTCTCTTCAAAGCAGCCATCGAGTATCGATGAAGGCATACGGAAACGAGGTTACGCGTTTTCGAGCGTTTTCATTATTTCATTCCTTTTCGAAATGAAAGACTGATTGTGTAAAATCAAGCGAACGAATGGTTCGCTGAAGAAAAATTGCTTCTTAATTTTGCATCCAAAAAAAAAAAAAAGAAATTGCGAGCAGCGTGTTAGGCATTTTACTCGTCGAAATTTGTTGAAACAAACTTGCGAAGCTTAAACTTGCAAAAAAATAGTTTTAGAAAATTGTAATTATAAAAATGTCTTGCGCTGTATATAATACGTAGGTGATCAGATCAATTGAATAATTATATTTACGATATTTATAAACAGTTTATAAACAGTATGCATAAATTATTCAAATGAAATATCTTAAGGAATTATCTTAAGAAATTACTTTTAAAATTCAAAGTACTTAAAGAGGTAATCCGGGTAAAAAGAATCAATTTTTTTTTTTTACACTTTCTCAAAGTATATGCTTTCGAGAATGCCTATGTAAAAGGATTTGTTTGAATTCGTAAGTATAAATATTTTTGTACAGCGGGTAACAAAAACTTCCAATGTGTTTTTCTCAAAAAATAATTTATTTTATAATATTATTATTTATATCATTATTTATTTTTACATTATAATTATTTTATAATATTTTATTTTTTGCACTACTCGATTGATTGTAAGTATGAACCTTTTTGTACAACGGGTAACAAAACTTCAAATATGTTTTTCTCAAATCCATATTTTTTAAACTAGCTGACGGGATATCTCACGTTTTAGTTGACCGATTAACTTGAAATTTGGAGGAGATCTTCACCGGATGTACCTTTATCGCATGAATCAGGGATTTCAAAATCTGATGTTCTTTTCTATTTTTACCACCCAAAGCACGAGGAAAATCGATATTTTAACTTCAAAATGCTGTCACTTTTTTAATTTTTGAAATTTTGCAGTTTATCTGGTTTATGCGATAGCCATATTTACACTAATTATGATGCATTCACGTTTTTTAGTTTCAAATAACCAGGTGGACCGGAATCACGTCAGCCGTTCGAGCCCGTTTTTAAAGATATAACTTACCTAACGCTATATTATTTCCACAACTTTCATTAATTTCGTTAAAAAAAAATTGTAAATACTCTTCAAGTATGAATAAACCGGTGTGCGGAAGCTGCATACCAAAATGTATCATTATATCCTTAGAACAAAATCCCAAAGAAGTCAATTTTTTCAAGCTGGATTACCAGAATAACTCCTTAAGTAAATAAATGAAGTATGGAAATATGGTTGGGAAACGCACAAAATTGCAACTATCGCATAATGCAGAATTGAAGTATAATCGAACCTCCAAGAGTTTCACTATTCCCTTATGCTGGAGCACGAAATACAAAAATTTTATAGCTCGAGTTTGTCTCACGTTTAGTACGTATTTTACACCTCTACTGTTTGCTTTTACATTAACATCTACTGTTATAATTTTGTAAAATAAAATTGTACAGCGATAAACCTGAGCTCATCTTAAATCTTGAAGCCTCTAGTTTTGAAATATATCATTCATTTTATTCTAAGATATTTTACACATTGTAACAGATGGCAAAGTGAAGATACTTTAATTTCAAAAATGTTATAAATACTTATAGTACGTGAAGACATTGAAAAATTTTGTTTGTGACTTAATCTACAATAGATTTGAGATTTTCCTTTATAATAACCCACTCTTGATGACTTTTTGTCTCCATTTTATTAAATTTTTAATATCAGCTGAAACTGCTACGATTTCTTGAATTTTATCGTCAAGCCTAATATTCATTACTATAAAAGGAGGGATTATTGTGAACTTTAGTCTTCAAATTTATTGTAGACTTCAGTCGAAAAAAAATTTTTTAATGTTTACAGGAATATTTGAATTTTTACAATCTTCGAGAGCAAACGTATCTTTGACTTGCCACATGTGTGAAAACATCTTTAAAGAAAATTAACGTAGTTTTGTTAAAATAAAAGCTTCACGCTCTAAAATGAGGGCAATTGAATCGTTACGATTTTTTTTTATATAAAGTTGCAACAGTTTAAAGTGTAGACAATTTTTCATCAAGAGTGCGAATACTTTTACCCATCTCAAAATAGAAAATATCTAGCGTTTTTGAAAAAGTGAAACATTGTATGAATAGTTGTCGTGAAGGTCGTGTCGAGAGATATGAAAATTAATAGTAGTTATTTGTAACTCTGACGATATATTTTCATAACACTAGAACAATCAAATCTGATGGATTTCAGATTTTCTTTTGTTACAATTAGAGAAAAATAAGGTAACACCGAATACCTAATGTATTTAGCTTCATATCAAAAAGCTAAATAGCAAAAAAAATTCGCATAAGGCTAAATCTTTTAATTGGATCTCATACAATAAGAAAATGATCAAATTTCTTGGAACATCTACTAAAGGCATGTAGAACGTAATACAGTTATAAAATTTTTATTTTTATTAGTTAAGAAATAGTAGAAACAATTATTTATAACAATTTCAACAAATATAAAGTTATTCTATTTGATCTATCTTATAAAAAATTACGTTAACTACTAGTTTAGAAATTTTCACTGTATTTATAGACTTAAATTATCTTAAAATAATTCAAACCTTTCATAAATGTGTTATATTTATATTATATTTATATTTTGTTTGCGATTTTTGTTCTATTAATTATTCGTCGCCGAATCTGGTTCTGCCAAATGCATTAATTTACCAAACGTTAAATATTTATACTTCAGTATGAGATAGAAAAATAAAAACTGCATTAAAAATATATCTACAAGGACTATAAGAAACAAATATTACTTACCTGAATGTGAAAAATCTAAAAAACAATCACTTCACTCACAAAACATTGAAACTCTTCAAGCCGAAACTCTGCACGGACCATTACGATGTTGTTTGCTCTGAAATTTATCATATAATGTCAATGCTATAGAATGTCATACAACAGTTGAGCTACGTATCGAAACTTGAAAGATACTGGACATCCACGTGGGATGTCAAAGATATCGTGTGTCGAACAAAGGTATGGGACATCACTGATCTAAAGCAGAGGATCACTGACGCCATTGCCACGATTGATGAGGGTATGTCACAGCGAACGTGGCAAGAAATCGAGTACCGTCTCGGTGTGCTTCGTGCAAATGGTGCCCATATAGAGGTATATTAAATGAGGGCAGAAAAAAACTTAAATATATTCGTCTCATTTTGTCATAATTTTCACGTATCTGTCTCTTCATTCGCTTCTGTAATAAATTTTTGAAATTGTAAGGAGACTTTGTGGACACCCTGTATGTCAAGAAGTTTAAAGGGTGAACGAACATTGTTTAAACAGAAGGACACGGAAGGAGAAATAAAACGGCGGAGGAAGACACGCGAGAATACTTATGCCTGCGCCTCGTGCTCCAAATGAAACATTCACCCTATATTTTACAGCGTGGATCCGGAACGAAGATTTTTTTGAAAATTAATTGCAAGTCTCCTCCTGTTCAACCTGGCTAAGAGTGCTAAGAGATGCGCCGGACATCAATTAAGTTTTATCCCTATTTCTACGGCTATAGCGTTGCCGCCGCGACTAACGAATGAGGCGACGAGTTTAAAAAATTGTTTCGCGCGAGATGAACGAACAGGGTAAACGTAACAGTGTGGAAGGGGTGGACGGAAGAGGTGGGAGGGTTGCAGGGGGGGTGGATAGAGGTAGGTAAACGACAGCGTGCTCCGCAGCGAAGACGATTAATCAGAGAGCGGTAAACACGAGGCCCGCGGACGGAAATTAATTTGTATTCTTCTTCGAAGGAAGCGTGCCTTAATAGAACGTCTCTTTTTACACGTCTGCCGCGAAGAGATGAGAATGATGATGAAACTGATAAAAGTGGAGCAAGTGAGGCAAATACAGGGTGGCCACTGAAAAACTGAAGGATTTGAAGAAATTACAACTTGTTCATTTTCAATGTACTTGTTATAGAGGTTATAGAGCATCCCTAGAAGATTAAAAATACATTATGTAATTAATTATATATAAATTATATTATGTAAAAATAATTATGTACAATATATATATAATTATATATTTGTAAATTATATAATTAATTATATTTCCAAATAAACTAATGAAAAATTTAAAAAGACACGTGTTTGTGAAAGTTATTTTTGTTTTATATCATTCAGTTTTTCAGTGACCATCCTGCAGAATGAACGTCGGGGTGAGTATTTAATTCAAGTATTAAACTCGAGCTTTATTTGCGTCGTAATTAAATCTATTTTATTTTTTATTTATTTATCTTCATTTAATTACTTCGATTCAAAATTAATTCAAATTCAAAACAGAAGATTAGTAAGTAAAACTCCACTTATCGCTACCGGTATACTTAAATATGATAATTCACGAATAAACTGTTTTACGATGTAAAATTGGAATTATATGTTATGAAATTTATATATATTGTTAATATATAAATATATAAATATCATTAATAGAAACATATAAATAAGCATCAAACGTTAATATAAATATATAAATAGTCAATATATAAATGTAGTTAAGTATACATAGTAATATATAAATATCATAAAGTTATTGCTCGCTCTAAATGTCAAATTCTTTTAGTTTCTTTTAATACCGAAAATATGTTTAAGTAATTTTGAAATGAATGGCTAAAAATGTGTCAAAAGTAAAGGAACGCTTTCCGACAGTTTCAACAAAACCGCCATATCCTTTTTTCTTAGTAGTTCATTATTGTCAATATTGCTTCTGAGTCATCCTCCGCAAAAAAAGTAACTCCAGATACCAGAAACCAGTTTCATGTTGAATAGTTTATTTCAGTCGGATTTCATGGTTGAACATGTTATTAAAAACGATGTTTCGAATGTCGAAATACAGCAAATTTTACGTTTCATTGATAGTTCACGAACTAGAGCACCTTATAGACATTCCAAGAAAATGAGAACAGACAGATTAGCTTTGCTTCTACCAAATCGTTTCACCGAATCAAGTCGTTAACTAAACTTAAACTGACCTGATTTCCTAAAATCTGTTTTTCGAGACATAATCGAAAATTAATTCCTCCACTATCAAGTGTGGAAGCTTAGAATCACTTTAGCTGTAGAAATATTAATTTAATGTCCATTAATAATAATTTATTTGTTAATTATAGATTTATAAATGAATTTCTTTTCAGAATATGATAATACATATCAAGCACTACAGCGAGAATTAAACATTGTAATCAATTTCTTTTGTTCATCTCTGTAAGTAAAAGATTAAAATAGATTTGAAGACATAATCTTACGTCACACGTTATTTTAAACATGTTGTAAACATAACATTCTCGACGGAAGGTTGGTTTATTTTTCAATTTGGAAATCCTTCTCTTCTACTTAGCTACATGGATACCCAAAGACTGCAGATTATCTCGTACGTATCATTTAGATGTTTATTAATACCTTTTTATGCCAGACACTTCAAAAGAAGATTAAAAATAATAAAACGTCTGGTGATGAAAAGAGAACAACGGAATTTGAAATTTTTGGTATTTTAATCTTACATATGCATGATACTAAAAAAAAAAGTGAATTGAATATTTAATACGTTTCTTCCTTCAATGACTTTGCCTTAAGCTCTTATTGTAAATCACTAGTATGTCTATGTCATGTGTAATGTATAATGATGCGTGAAAAACTTTTCGAAACATCTCTTCATATTACAACCATTATATGTAATTTTTCAAGCAGTTCAAGTGCCCTCTTTCCTACTGAACTAACTCTGCAAAAGTAAATTCAAAATTTTGTCTTACTTTCATTGATAAAAATTTTTTCGTCACTTGAATATATTTCCTTGGACTGGTTCACTTTCAATTGAATAATGTTTGAAATACTTTTTTGCATGTTTCACGAACTGCAACTTTTCGACGATAATATCTGTAATAAATTATAGTGTTTTGTCTTCTTTTCAATGAAAACTTACTGAGGAGAAAAACTTACTAAATATTAATATCTGCATTTCTACATCACTTTGTATTTTTATTTTAATATTTTATTTTTCATTCTTTTTATTTATTTTTTATTTTATTATTTTTTTGTATTTTTTTCTCAATAATAATAATAAGAATAATTTACTTTTTACTTCCACTGTATAGTAATCAAGTAAAAGTGGCATTTCCGAAAACCTCATACTTTGTTAAAGAACAATTATTCCTTATTTCAAATTTTTCTTAAAATTTTTGAGGAATAATTTTTATTTGTAGTGAAATTATCTAATGTCTAATAATTAATCCTCGGACGAATTAATTGACCCTATTTGATTGTGACGGAAGGTTAACCCGGGGTCATTTTCATCAAAATTACATGTTATTGTACATATAAACAGTATGTTTTATTTGACATTTTTCTTAAAATTTTTGAAGAAAAGAATAATTTTCATGCTGAAATTATTTAATGTTTAATAATTAATCCTCGGATAGGCTAATTTGACAATGACAAAAGGTTCATTTTCATCCCATATCAATATTAAAAGTTAGTTTATCAAAATTACATGTTATTGCACGTATCGAACACACTTGTACAGTAATACTAATGCAAAATACAGAAAAAATGATAAACATACATATATAGGGCACAAATTAAATTGGACCCAAGATTGGTTATCTGGTAACAAGTTTAACAAATCTCTAATCCCTTTGTAACGTAATTTCATATACAGAAAATTATGTCCTGCGTCGATTGACGTAAAAAGAATTATATAATTATATTTAAAAAAATAGTAGTGACCTTCATATTTCATACACGTGTCTATCTAGAGATACATTAAGTGTATCAAATTACTGCTTTCAAAACAGAAGAAAATGACATTTGAATTTCTTTAAGAGGTCAGGACAGTTTGAAATTGTCAAAAAATCGACTTTTTTTGTTTTTGTTTTAAATAATAGTTTGAAGTCTTAGAAATAAGATACAAAAGGTCTTAGCCTTTAAAACGACTTATTTTGGGATATAATAATAAATCCGCGGATACAGAATAATTGAATTTGTATCACTGTTTACAACTTTAAGCAGTACTACAAAGTGTAGATCGTGTGATTCAAATATTACTCTTGAAACGAATATTGGGGGACTTGGATTCAATTTAGCTGTGAATCGTAAGAACTGTGAGCCGCGATATATAAGTAAAAAAAGTAAGTAAAGGATACATATGAAAAATGACGTGATTCTGAAACTTTAAACGCGTTTTTCTCGGAACTAGGTTTTTAGAAACGGTGTGCAAGATATCTCGGAATCTAACCAACCGATTACCGTGAAACTTGGTTCGTGTCTTTAGTGAAATTTAATTTTTTACAATTTCGAAAAATACAAACAAGAAACGTAGAAACTTTTGGCATAAATTCGATACATCAAAAACAAATTGCTGCTATTTTCATAATTTTCACAGAAATGGAAATGTTGGATCGTCAATCCCTAGAGAATATTGTTTACTTCTGAACTTTTTTGCCTTTTTGTTGCAGCTAATCCTGTTTGGCTGGAATCATGTACACCGATAGGCAATGTAAAAAAAAGTTATGTAAAAGGATGCCGTTAAAAAGCTAAGAGCCCTCTTTTTTTCTTTTTTAATGTTGCTTCTTATAGTTCATAATGTGTTAAAATAAACCACAGGAACTCATGTTAATCAAATATATAGGTTCTTTTTTATTGGCCCTTCAAAATATTCGTAATTTTTAGGCCCGTCAATCTGTCCTGCCCCCTTAAATCTCGAATAGTTTCGGAGATAACTGCATTTCTAGATTAAAATGAAGCACCCTGTATAAACTCCAGTTGAACAAACTATTTGCCTCTCAACAAACTCATATAAACAAAGTTACACTGTATAATAAATGGGTATGCATTTGTTAAAGTTCGTTTAGTTAATGCACTGTTAAATGTTATCCAGGAAACAAGAGCGTCATTACGCTTCGGATTGTTGCAATTTATAATTATTATTGTAAATAATAGCAAACATCACGTTAAAATGTAAAATTCAGTATTATTTAGAGTTCGAAATGATTGTAAAACACGATATCATGAAATTAATATGCAAGTAGAGTAAATTATTGGCTGTAAAATATTGATGTATTGTAACCATAATTGCTACGATTGCTTGTACGTTTTCAATGAATACTGGTTGAGAAACCTTTGCAAATTAACGTTCATTGTTTCTCTGGAGATTGAATCAAAATTGTGGTTCGTTTACAAATTGGTCATTAATAGGCTGCGGATTTTTATGCGTTTATAGAAAATTTGAAGGTGCAAAAAATGTACGCAATGCACGTAATATACAAAAATGTATAAAATATCCAGAGAAGAGTATTAACTGTAATAACATGCAAAAGAAACGACTTTTTATTTCGGTTCTATTTCTTCAATTACGAAAACTTAAAAATGGCATAAAAATTCGCAGTCTGGTCAATTGGCATCATTTGCTGTCTAATCTAAATTAGATTTTAGATATTTAGGTATTCCAAATTAGCGTGTTGCACTTTCTCTATTAATAAACGAAAATTATTCCCGTATCGTTCATTTACTATAGTTGAATGTCTCAAAATATCATATTAATATTATATTATAATATTATATTTATTATATTAATATTACATAACTATACTCGAATGTCTCAATCGTTTGTAAAAATATCACGTTAACGTTATAATTACCAAGGATATTATAAAACCAAGTATAAAATTTGTGTAAAAGCAGAGAAATTAAGGAGCACAAGCTTATTTATATATTTATATTTCATTGAAAATCATTCGACTCTCTGAAAATATACAGTCATAATTGTTATAAATATCAAAATTTCTATGGAAAATTATAGGTCAATTATTTTGACCACTTTAATAGTTCTAGAGTTAAATTCTTAAAATAGTATAACAAGAAATTGGACAAAAATATTATAACGTTCGTTAAATTCACCTAACTTACAAAATCATCGTCAGTTATGATACTCTTGGTGCAAAATTTAATTTCGCAATCGAGATATATTTAATATTGGAACTTCAATACATACCAAATACGATCTTTAATATGTATCAAAATATTCCACGTATAAATCATTGTAATTTAAACGGTAATTAATAATTAAAATAAGTAGATTTATACAGTTATATTTTCTGTCTAAACGAGAAACCGTATTAATTTTGACAAAAGTGTTCGTTTTTTTTGAACAATTGTAACAAAGGAAAATCTGAAATCATACATGCAGTTATATTGCTGGGTTTAGTTATTCTAATATTAATATTATTAAAATTATTGTTAAAAGGATTTTAACAATTTTATGGTTAAAGTTATAGGATAAAACAATACATCATTATTAAAGTCATAAAATGAAACAATACATCATCAATGATGAAAAGAAAGAATGAGGCTATAATTACCTTTGTAACAATATCGTAATTGCACAAAATAATGTATTACACTCTTTTTTAAACTGTAATGAAATTTACACTTTTTCTAATGATAACTGTCACATGTTTGTCAAATGAACTAATGCGAACAAAAGTGATAATACTATAGCGATAGGGAGCATCCTTATGTGGCAAATTTTTGGAAGCTTATTTAAAGGATTAAACCTAAATTAAACTTAAACTATTACATATACATGTAATAATAACATATTTCATAGTTTACATTTGCACATGATCGTTTTGTTAGTGAAATTATTGATTTAAACGTGTTTGTTTTGCAAGTGGAATTGTTTTAAAAACTGAAGATGAAGAATCCAAAGATCAGTTATAGATCAATTTGTATACAATCGATGCTTTATCTTCTCCTTTACAAAGAAAAGTACATATTAGGTAAGTAATTTCTGTTTAAGTAAATACATATTAGGTAAGTAATTTCTAAGGACCTTAATTTTAATTTCGTTTAGTTTCGATTTTAATTTCGTAAAATTTTGTGCATGAAAGACAAAGAAAATGTAGAATGTATTGCTTTTTATCTTATCTTTTGTGTGTTAAATTTAGATTGCTGTACTCTCGCTTTATGCAAATAAACTTTGATTGCATATAATTTCTGAAAATAACATAAATCTAATAAAAGTAATTTCAATATTCAATATCGTTCAATATATTATTTCAATTACTATTTTCTTTCTGGATCCTGGGATTCCAAAGAATTATCAGTTATTTTACAGTTCAAAACGTTTCAGAATGGAGTTGTTGTAACTTCCTTGTTCATATCAATGTCTTTACAGTAAACTAAAAAATTGTTTAGAATGAGAAAGAATATTTAACTTTTCCTAAATGGTAAGCTCATGTTCATAGAAATCTTTAAATTGGTTTTAGAAAAATTATACTATACTATAGGTTACTATAGGGTACCATAGATTATAGGTAATGTTTCATATTTTAATCATATTATTCCAAACTTTCCTCAACATTGCATGATTAAGTTTCTTTTGATTAATTTATTCGTTTCATTAACATTTACAGAATTTTGCAACGTAAATGTTATATTTAAAAGAAACAGCTATAACTTTATAATAAATAAGTATACTTTTAACATATGTTTATCAATGATTTTGTATTTTTGAATTTAAAAATCCAATTTATAATAAAATAAAATTTCAAATTTCTCAAAAATGTAGTCACTTGGCACAAGCTACATTCAGAATTACAAGAAAAATTGAAATATTTATCATTTGACACGAATGTGTTAATATAATAAAATAAAATTGATATTGGCGCCAAAAAATGAAATTTATGCAATTTCATATTTTTACTAAATATGACTAAACAGGTAGAATCTAGATAGAAAATTATTACTAAAATTATATATTTTGTTCCGAATATTTTTGCACGTAAATTTCTCAATTCAGTCGCAAACATCATTCCTTTTCAAAGCAACAGTTAACACTAGAACTACCGACGACCAAAGTATTATATTTGTGGCAAAGAAATTGAAGCGCAATATACAAGAAGAAATTAATAATACGAAAGAACACAAGCTTTTGTTAATATATTTTATCAAAAATCACTCGAGTATCTAAAAAATTGTCGCTGTTACAAATGTTTAAAATTTCCATAGAAACTTAATAAATATTAATAAATTGATAAATTATAAATTATAAATTATAAAAATTAATAAATTGATAAATTGGCCATTTTGACCACTCTGGTAGTTCTAGTGTTAACAATCGACTAATCGCAGCTCGACCCCCCCCCCTCCCCCCATCACAAGTCGAGGTCGAAGAGGCAAGTCGAGACGAGCTACTTTCACTGACAATGAGTCAAACGTCCCATCCGCAAAACTAGATTCAACGGATCACGTTAAGAACTTGGCGGAAAAATAAGAAGAACGAAGGAAAACACGAACGTAGAGGGGAACTGCGAAATGGGGAAGGGAGGCCGAGCGGAAAGAGGCGCGTCGCTTCGCGTATGGTTTTCTTGTCGTTCTGACGCCGCGGCGAGCCTAGTCGAATTTCTCTCTGATCTCTCCACTGTCCGTAGCGTACAGTCGTGTTTCTGCGTTCGTATTCGCCGCGTCGTTGCGTCGCTGCCTGTTTCCGATTCGCACCTGAACTCTCGCGAGAAGGCTGTAGATAGACGATAAGGGGCTCGATATCGGCGACGTCCCCAGGACTTGTCAAACAACCGTTTCTTTAATAACTTGGTCGCCAGCGTTCCACTTTTCGATACGACGCACAGATTTTACAACTGAAGGAATCTCCGTTTGTTTATTTGTTAGTGCAAGAAACTTGCGTCAAATTTCAATAGATTGATTCGAACTTTGAGTTTCCATGAACCGAAGTAGGCGAGGAGTCAATGGGTGCGAATGAAAGTAGAACGTCGAGTGTTTGAAAATCGTAAGAAGGAACGAGATAAATTGGAGAACCGAAGGGATCATTTAGTCCTCGAGGAGTGACGAGGATGTGATCAATTCGTGGGTCGATTATTCGCGTGAAAAAGCTGAGACTGTAACCGACTCTGGCGAAAATCAGAAGGCGAGATTGCAAAGTTTGATTATTTCGGAATATCAAAGTGGTAATGTCAAGAATGGAAGAAGAAGGGCAATAATTCAGGTGGTGGAGCAATTGTAGAGATAAGAAAGAGAAAGTGCGACGTCGAGAAGGATAGTAAATTCGAGAGCTCGAAGAACTAGCAGAGATTTGGAGACTTCCGGAGTAAAGGAAGATGAAAAAGAAAACAACAAGAATAAACTGAATGGAGCGCAAATTTCGAATCTTGTGTGATTAAACCTTCATCGGAAATTTCATTTCTTCCATGCGTGTCACACAAAATTACATAATTCGTAACTTCAGAGGAGAAGGAATAATAATTTCTTGAAGCTGTTCCGATAGGTTGTCTGCGCGTGACAGAGCCACGAAGAAGCTTTTGGACAACGAACCGAGAAGAACTCGAGATTGAAAGTGAGGCGTTTGCCTAAAACTGACGCTGAAACTGTTTCGCACCGAACGTGCCAGCTAATTTCGAGAAATAATAGTTGCTTTATAATCTGGCGTGAATCTCTGAAGATTATCTGGCTGCAATTACGCGCGCGTAATGCATTGCATTATGCAACGGGAGCTACGCTTTAATTGATCAGAGACAGCTGAATCGCTTGAAGATTACCGTTGGGACTACTGTCGCGTTCGACTCGATGAAGAAGAGTGACCAGTAACGATACTAATTGTAAAAAAAAAAAAAAACGCTTCAGACGTTTGTAACAATATTTTACCACTCGGTACAGATGATGAAACGTATTTACTTCGATAAATGAAAATTATTGATTTAACCACTTGCAACTGATTGCGGACCATAACGAGTGACCAAACCGTATACAATAATTCGTCGCTTTCTTTTCCGACTCGTCAGTATGACATCACTGAATAGAAATTATTGAGAAGTAATAAATTTATTATTATTTGTTTTGCCTGGGTTATACTTAAATGTACTTAAAAGAAAATTTCACATTAGGCGGTGTATATGTATTTAACGACGGACAATAAATCTGGACATTGGAATGAACGAAACGAGACGTGAAATAAGTAAAAGAGAGAAACAAAGGAGTAACAGTTGGAAAAGCAGGGGATTATTCGGTCAAATAATTCCAGGTACAACGGCGAATAAATTTTCGTCGTCGATTCTTGGAAGATCGCATTCAAGGTTATCGAAAAACGGCTTCTCGAAGTTCGTGCTTCAGAGCTTGCTGGGAATCGTATCGACGAGTATCGATACTTTGCCTCGCGTACGATGACAATAAATAGCGACAAATACCGCGCAGTGTCTGTTTGATACTTCTGTTATTTACGTCAACAGTGAAAGAAGAAAGAAAGAGATTTTATTTTTTTAATCGCGTCGACGAAAAAGACAGTCAAGTATGATTTTCAGTGAAACGGTGTTCAGTGAAATTGCGAGTCGATCAATATTGAAATATTCATGGTGCAGTTCGTTTACCATGGCGGGTAATTTAATTGTTCTGTCATCATTGTTGTCTCTGTCAGTCGGTGTTACATCATCGTTTAAAAAGTGTTGCCCGTTTGGAGAGGTATTTTCGGGGATCACGAAAGTGAATTGCATCCAGGCACCACCACGTGCAACGCAGGTTTTTCTAAGTAATCTCGACAACGGGAGCATAATTTACGGTGAACTTCCTGTTTGCGAAGAAGTTGAACATATTACCACTTTGTTTCTCGACGAGTTGAATCTTACCGAAATTGTGCAGGTACATGATAGCTTGATCGATTTTAAATTGGTATCTATACTTTTATTAATTAGTACAGAGTGTATGAAAGTATGTATTTTATTCAGAAAAAAATCAATATCGGAACATAGTCCTCTTTACTGTGTATAATCCTCATTCGTTCCTTGTATTAATTTTTAGATGATATAAAACGTGTAAGATTGTGACATAAAATTTAACATGTACAGTCGCTCCAGAGAATCTCGATGAAAAATTGTCGTTAACTGAAAAGAGAACGTACAACAAATTTTGAGGGATAATTGTAAAGAGGATATGATTCAATTTTAATCAAGGTGGTAAATTTAGTTATTTTGAATTTGCCAGATTTTCGAGAGAAGAAATATCTTCACTCGATATCTTAGACGATTTCACTCGATTATCTTCAAAGATATCTTAGAAAAAAAAAAAAAACGAATGTAACATTTTGATTGATATAAGATTAATAAATCTGCCATTTCTTATTAAATTACAAGTTACAAGTTTGAAATGTTAATAATTTTCCCGTTCCATTTAAAATCCTTGCATTTTATAGAGAATTAATCGATACTTTAAACTGCTATCACAGAAAATCATAGACCTATTAATCTTATACTCATTTTAAAGCGTATTGCCAGTTTGTCTCCCGACAAGTTGAATCCTATCGAAATTGTGCAGGTACATGACAACTTGACCGATTTTAACTACTAATACAAATTTTAACGATTGTAAATTTTTAGTTGAATTCACAACAACATTACATTACGACACGAGGAATTAATAGAGATTCTGATAAATATTCTGGATAAAATGTTTCATGATGTCATGATAATAAACTTTGAAAGCGATCGTGTTGATTTGGCAATAAAATTGTGGAACAGGCTATCAAAGATTGTTTATCAAAGTTTCTGTGCATTCAATGTTTATTGTATAAAATTTTCTGCAAATTTTCTGAACATGCTTCTAATTGTCGTTATAAATCTTGGAGTTGATTATGAAATTATTTATAATCGTAAATAAAAATGTGAGACTATATTATTCGATGTTATTTTTTGTTGATTATATTCATAATTACTGTCGAACGGAAATATATAATATTCTTAACTCGCTTATACCCTACAATTTTTAAACATACATGCTGCTTCAGTAGAAATATTCTTTAAAAATAAAGCGTCAGTACGAAAAGTCGCGGATATATTGGTTCTTGGATATTAAAATAGCGAAAATTTAAATAAAAAATTTGAAAAACTTCCAGTGAAGATTAATTTATCGTGGCACACTATTTTTTTCGCTAACATAAAAATTGACTTGTATAATTATATAATTTTAAGAAGCGATTTGGATTACATATTCTTATTGCATGAGATGGTGTATTTAACATAAATTTTTGTTTTTTGATTATTAATTTTGAAGCTGTCTTAAGTTGTCTCACCACTAATTGTCAAAAAACGAGAATTCTTAAATACGTTGTCTCGTGAATTTAAGATCACTAAAAAAGAAATTGAATCTAAATTACGAATTGAATCTTGAAATTATACAATTGTCCAAATAATTTTTCAAGTTTTATCGTTAAAAAAATGCGTCGCCATAAATTTGCCTTTGTTGTAAGTTTCTCAAATTTGTTAACTTCAACGTAAGCTTGTTATATTCAAATTGTTTTCATTGCCTGATTTATTTCTTACGTCTCGCATAAGAATATTGTGTAGGCATTTGTTTATTAGGCACACACACACACACACACACACACACACACACATGGAAAGGTAAAGAGAAGAAAAGTGAGAAATATTCATTTTCTGTATTTTTTCATTTTTATAACACAGCTAGAACTGTGAAACTATCAAATTACAACGATGATAATAATACAACGTCAGACATTTGTTGTACCAGTGAAAAATAAGAAATGCTCACTCTGTACTGTCTATTTATTGTTTGACAAGCTATATCTATTTATTAAATCTAATAGGTTACAATCTTCTTTTTTGAGATTTCTAATCATAACTTTTCGTATTTGAGCTTTGTATCACGAACGATAGTTCTAATGGACTAAAATAATATTAAAAACCTAATTTTCTCAATTAGTGTTGTTTTCTCAATTAAGTTCAACATTTGTTATACAGTGTACCTATACAGCATACTCATTTATTATACAGTGTAACTCTGTTTATATGAATTTGTAGAGGGGCAAATAGTTTGTTCAACTAGAGTTTATACAGGGTACTTCATTTTAGTCTAGAAATGCGGTTATCTCCGAAACTATTCGAGATTTAAAGGGGCAGGACAGTTTGACGGACCTAAAAATTACGAATATTTTGGGGGGCCAGTAAAAAGAAACTACATATTTGATTGACACGAGTTCCTGTGGTTTATTTTAACACATTATGAACTATAAGAAGCAACATTAAAAAAGAAAAAAAGAGGACTCTTAGCTTTTTAACGGCATCCTTTTACATAACTTTTTTTTACATTGCCTATCGGTGTACATGATTCCAGCTAAACAGGATTAGCTGCAACAAAAAGGCAAAAAAAGTTCAAAATTAAACAATATTCTCTAGGGATTGACGATCCAACATTTCCATTTCTGTGAAAATTATGAAAATAGCAGCAATTTGTTTTTGATGTATCGAATTTATGCCAAAGTTTCTACGTTTCTTGTTTGTATTTTTCGAAATTGTAAAAAATTAAATTTCACTAAAGACACGAACCAAGTTTCACGGTAATCGGTTGGTTAGATTCCGAGATATCTTGCACACCGTTTCTAAAAACCTAGTTTCGAGAAAAACGCGTTTAAAGTTTCAGAATCACGTCATTTTTCATATGTATCCTTTACTTACTTTTTTTACTTATATATCGCGGCTCACAGTTCTTACGATTCACAGCTAAATTGAATCCAAGTCCCCCAATATTCGTTTCAAGAGTAATATTTGAATCACACGATCTACACTTTGTAGTACTGCTTAAAGTTGTAAACAGTGATACAAATTCAATTATTCTGTATCCGCGGATTTATTATTATATCCCAAAATAAGTCGTTTTAAAGGCTAAGACCTTTTGTATCTTATTTCTAAGACTTCAAACTATTATTTAAAACAAAAACAAAAAAAGTCGATTTTTTGACAATTTCAAACTGTCCTGACCTCTTAAAGAAATTCCTCTTATAAAATATAATCATACAGTTCAAGTTTTGAAACCTTGCAATGCCTCGGATTCGAATTTCGAGAATCAAAAAATTAGTGTCGAACCCATTCTTAATTAGATCGCATAATTTCTATTTCGGAAAGAACGCAACGTGCAAAGTTAAGCTATTTTATGATATTTCTTGCTTCTTTCTTTTGCTCTTTAAAGTATCTATACTATACAATAGATTATATTACAATAATAATCTAACAAGCCTAAAATTTCCATCAAAAATACAAAAATTGTGAAAGTTTAAAATATAATAGTGAGATTATTTCAAATTTCGAAAAGTACATTTTGAAGCTATAAAATTTCTAACAAAAATTACACATTTCGAACAAAACACGCTAATAAAAGTAGTTTTTTCAATTATTTGAACAACAGCTTAAGTAAAAGTTAATATCTTTCTCAAGTTGCAGGATTTCTGTCTCGAAATTCTCCACAACGAAACTAGTAGGAGCAACGTTCCCACGCTCGTGCTTTGCAACTCTAACGAAGACAAGGATCCAGAATATTTACTCTCAGAGTCTTCACCGTTGTCGCAACTATTGAATGTCAGAAGATGTTGCTTGAATAATGCAGTTTTTGACGTGAAGACGGGAGGGTGTGAACTCGACGATTATTACTCGAAAACGGACCATTTCTTGCCAATACTGACCGATTACTTGCGACGAGACAAGTCGCACATTGACGATATAAAGCCAGTTTTGATTCACAGAGGATTACCCGAGTGTACTTTAGGGGCGGTCTTCACCTACGAGATCGATGTAGCGGATATTGTCTTTGAGAATGGAACTTTAAAGGTAAGCTGATACTTGAACGTTATATCGCTGTTTTATGTGAGATTCTCGATATTCTTCGAAATTAGAGATTTTTGACTGTACACTGTCGGACAAAATGATAGCACACTATTAATATTACCGAATTTTGAATGATACATTGGTAGCTTTCCGACGAGATTTAATGTAGATGACCATGGCAGCTTTAATTATTATTTTTACGTCGCTGGAAAAGAATAGAAAATTCGGTAAGCCGACAAATGGGCGGAGGCAGCATTATGTTATTGGCTGCAGTTGGTTATAATGAACGAACAGATGTACAGTTCATTGACTACCGAATGAGTGCTATGATGTACAAAATTTTAATTGAAGTGCAAATTAGAGGTCATGCAACTCGTACGAAGGTCAATATTTTTTATTTCAATAGGGAAATGCGTCCATTTATGAGCAACAATTGTAAAAAATTTCTTTGTATCTCTCAAAATATAATATAATATAACATAATATAAAAATATGATATATCTGTTCTCTCCTGTTCCCTAATTTATTATAAATATGATGGGAAATTGCCGAGGAGAACTGTCGCGAGCTGTTCACATCGGCAAGAATGGCGGAAACAAGTAAAAATAAAAAATATTAAATTTGTATAAATAAAATAAATAATTGTACAATTGTATAAATCATTAATAAAAAAAATAATTGTATAAAAATTATAATTGTATAAAAAAGTTGTATAAGTCATTATGAAATCGTACAGTGAAAATTATATAAAAAAATGGAAGTTCAACTCATCGTTATATTCAACTCATAGGTATACAAACTGTATCAATATTAGTATAATATTGTTGTAACTGTATTGTAAAAATATCAACAACATTAATTATTTACATGTTTAATTGTTTATTGTGTTATTTCAGATGAACGCGTATCAATACCATTAAATGTTCGTGAAACTTGAGTATAAATATAAAATTTCTCAAAAATTACAGTTGTGCTATTTTTTCGTCCGACAGCGTAAAAATTTTTCGACATCACGAGATGCGTTTTGAACTTTTCTTTTTTGGAAATTTCACAATTTTCCAGTTTTTTTAATTAATAAGTCTAATAAACAATTGCAAGAACTCTTCTCTAATTACTTTCTATTCAAGCTTCTAAAACGACAACATTTCGAATATTCTTCCATTTTCTTGAAATTTTCATTCCATTAAACTTTCTCCGTAAGACTTTCCTAAGAAGGAAAGCTTGCTCTTTAATTTGATTTATTCGTGCTAATTTAATGCATTTTTCATAAATTGATAAACAATGCGTTGCAATGTGAATGCAGATTGTAACCGCATTGAACAACAGTCATTTAACGTTATTATGTAATTATCCTGTTATTATACGTAATAGTTATTTAGAGGAATAATATGTATTAGAAATTTTCCTCGTTACTGGAAAAACTTGAATGTTAAATGTAACCTTGATTCACAGTCAATTGCTACTAAAAGAATATATTTCACAACAAATAACCTTGAATATTTATCATACTATCATACTAAATTACAAACTGCTTTAAAGAAAAATTTTTTCAAGCAATTTGTCGTTTAAACTGACAAAGAATATCACATTAACCGAATAAAAATACATTAATTGATTAAAATTAAAACGAACGATTTACATATTCTTCTATTTTTCTAGAACTCGTCGATGTGAACTTCAGATTTTCTTTTTTCACAATTACTTAAAGAATGCCAGCATTTTCGTCAAAATTGATTTTGTCAAGGTTTGTGCTTAGATGGAAACAAATAATTGTATAAATCTATTTATTTGAAGTAAATGCAAAGTTTATTTATTATCATGTATATATAGAATATTTTGATACGTATTTCTCGAAGAGAGCGATTAGAGTGCTGTACATAAAATATTTTTTTTTTTTTCAAAATTTGGTACACTCACGCCATCAGTTAATTATGACTGTATTAAAGAAGAAAAGATATTTAATGTTGGAAAGATTTATAATAAAAATATGAAACTTCATTTCGTTGACATTAAGTTAATTTTAAAATTCGTGTGGCTCTCTTTGGAATTGTAGAATTTAGATGAAGTGTTTTGAAAGTGTTTCTATAAACTTGAATTTAGCATTTAGCTAATAGCTATTAGTTCAACGCTAATGTGGCACAACTAAAAAAATTTTGAATTTACTTTTATTAAATAAAAGAACTGCATTACATTTCTATTTTCTACGTTAGAACCGCATTAGTTTTTACGTCAGTTAGACCATTTGACTATCATAGAATTCTACAACGTACTACCACGTTTCTAACTATATTATAATAACGTGATAAACATATTATAACATGATACCGTATACTACATTTGCACAGAACAGCAATATTCTATGCAACTCATAACATATTTTATATAATATTTAACATATTATGCAACAATATAACAAATTATGCAACAGCGTAACTTATTATGACAAATTACAACATATCACGACATATTATACGATTTTATTCGGTTCAGCACCTTTCGATACAGTATAATGACATATTACACATATTATGTCGTAGTATAGATTTCTACACATTACTACCACATTTGTCACTATATTATACCACACTATACCGTATTATACTATATAATACCATATTATAACGTGATAATGGTTGATATGGCTATCAACAATTATTAATGTAAATTTGAAATAGTTACACTTTTTAATTTGTGTCACCATCAATGTGAGATAATCTTCATCAAGAAATATCAAAGTACTAATTGTAACATTCAAATTGTTGCAACCAAATATCAAAATACTAATTATAATTTTGAAACATTTTTTTATACAATAGTTTACGAGGAAGTGACCCACTCTATGCACTTTGCCAAGCACACATTTATTTACATGACGTATTTTCTTATTTAATCATGCTGTTTTTGTCGCATTTACTTCAACTCCATTTCTAACACAGATATCGTTATCAACTAGAGGCGTGTCAATTGCTATATTTATTCTGTATTGTTGTTACTGCTTGATAATATCGTTTGAGTATTCGTGACGATTCAGTCAGTATTTTCGTACATAGTTGATACAATTACGTATTGTTTCTATTATTTTATTAAAATGTTAGAAATATCTTTCTAAGAATCTTTTCCAATTTCATTCTACATAATACTGTAAATTTAAATTGGTATCTATACTTTTATTAATTAGTGCAGAGTGTATGAAAGTATGTGTTTTATTCCGAAAAAAATTAACTCGGAACATAGTCCTCATTACCGTGTGTAATCCTCATTCGTTCCTTGTATTAATTTTTAGATGATATAAAATGTGTAAGATTGTGACATAAAATTTAACATCTACAGTCGCTCCAGAGAATCTCGATGAAAAATTGTCGTTAATTGAAAAAAAGAGGATGTGATTCAATTTTAATCAAATAAATTTATTGTTATTGTGAATTTGCCAGATTTTTGAGAGAAAAAATATCTTTACTCAATCCCTTTCAGAATAACGTAAAAATATCTTAGAAAAAAGAAACGAATGTAACATTTTGATTAATATAAGATTAATAAATCTACGATTTTTTTATTAAGTTGCAAGAGTTTGAACTGTTAATAATTTTCCCGTTCGATTTAAAATCCTTGCATTTTATAGAGAATTAATCGATACTTTAAACTGCTATTGCTGAAAATCATAGACCTATTAATCTTATACTCATTTTAAAGCGTGAAGCTTCCACTTTTAAAGTTCTCCATTCGTTTTCACATCATTTTTAAAAAGATTAAGTAGATTTAGTAGTCTCCCAAAAATCTTGCCAATTTAAGCGTTTCTATGGATACTAGAAAAATTTTTTTTTAACCAATTTCACTATAGTCTTGAAGATGGAAGTTATTGAACTTTGAACATTACAATTAAATGACAAAAAGTCAAGAAATCCCAACAGTTTGTCATTTATGTTCAAAGTTCAATAAAATGATGAAAAACCAAAAAGTTTAAAAGTCGTTATACAAAGAAGAAATTTTAATCTTCAAGACTATTGTAAATTTATATTAAGTCATTCAAGAATTTTTTTAATGTCTTCAGAGGTATTTTTGCAATTTTTTTTAAAGAAGAGAATATCTCTGAAGAAAAACCAAACTCGAGGTAGTTACAGTATAAGTTTACGCTTTAAAATGAGACAAAATATCGACAAAGTATCGACAATTAGTTGTATTGCAAAATTGATTCCACGAAGATAATTTGTATTTCTTGGAACAGTAATGGTAACACAATCGTAAAATTTCTTTTGCAACGTCAACGCATCCTACAAAATGCTACATATATTGCTTTTTCTATATTCTACGTGTAGTATATAAAAAAAGAGTGCAAGTATTCAATAAATTATTATTCGTGTTAAAATTCTTTATGTATATTCATAGTTTCGTTCTTTATTACGTCTATCAAATGTTTTGGCACTGAAATTGAGAAATATTCCAAAAGTGGAGTGTTAGAGATTCAAAAGGTAAATTATTGTAAAACCAAGTGTCCTCGACGGCGGATGCAAGAGCCGGAAGAATGGATTTCGCTGAATAATCGATGTTTCTCATTTTTTGTCTCCTCCTCCGCCTGAATTATTTGAAAAAAGAAAACGTAATGTAAACGACGTGAGAAACGTTGAACGCCGCCATGTGTTTCCCACGCGAAAGACATAGCTTACGTTAGTTTACGTAAACCCGGCGGAAAAAACTAACGTTTCGTGGAAAGAATCGTCCGGGAAAAGGAAAATATTTTAGTTGGAACAACCTAGATTATTAAATTTCATATTATATGAATATTAACCATTGTTATATAACTTGTGAAAAAGAAAACTACGTGAAAGTGTAGGAGAATTTTGCGGAAAAGACTAGCCTAATAAACAAATGACGATATATATGATACTTGAGAGTAGATGTTATTGTTTATGATCACATTTCAAACACATTTATTCGGAAAATCGTGTAATATGATATTTAAAAATTTTATAAATTTAAAATCTTTTCTTATTGAAGAGATAGTTACAAATACATTGAGTTGAATAGTATTTAATTATTTGGTACTTTCATATAGTTTAAATTCGAGCCTTGCTGTTTTTTTAATGAGATATCGAAACAGGCAAAAATATGGATACCATTTATTATTTACATCTTCATCTTTTTGTGAGAAATATTTTTCCTTACTTTGTAGGGAATTTGAAAAATTTTATAAATATACTATTTATTTTATTAAGTTGATACTAATTTTTGTTTTTAATTTTTAACTCTTAAATTATTCTTCTTTCTCTAGTTTTCTCTATTTACTTACAATTACCTTTTGCAATATTTTTATAATATTCCAAGATGATAGATACTTGCAGGCCAAGCTATTTGCATTAATATAAAATTCATTATTGCAAATATATTAAGCATTAGACTATAGAAAAATAAAAATTATATTAATGTAGATTGATATTTACAAACAAGAATGTTAAATCTGCAATAACTATCCACAAATCTTGAGGTATATATGTAATTAGATAATTACATATTTTGGGAATCATTGAACGTTTTCAATGTGTTCAAACTATCTATAATGAATCTTTAGATATATTATAGTACTACAATATAAAGATTTAATTATACGAAATATTTTATTAATATATTACATGTTAATATCTATATTAATATAAAATTTATTACTCAATAATATATGTATTAAACATTAGAGAAGACAAATTATACTTGAACAACAAACTATTTATGACAAATTTTATGACATATTAGAATATTACAATATAAAAATTTAATTATATGAAATGATGTGTTTCACTTGAAAATTATATTATACTTCAGTGGTTCAATCTATAGATAGTTAAAATAGTTACTAGGTATATATGTATGTATATCTAACTGATTGCGACCAGATGGTGTAATTCTTGCCATTAACCTGGCTATATTTATACTATCAAAATTTATGATCAATACTAAGGTCAAAGAAATGAATTATTCGATCAGAGATATTATTCTTGTAACGTGCAAAAACATATGAATTCTTAATGGAACAAAAGCTCGATTATTTGAACATTTATTTATTATCTAAACGTTTTATCACAAAAACGATCTACATTTTCTACTTTCTGCGTGTACAGGGTGTTTACGAATTACTAGCGTTTTTTTTTTCGTAGATTTTTTCTATGGAAAAATGAAAGAGAACAGAGTTGTACTGTTTTCTTTTTTTACTTTATGCAATGGTGTGTAGAAATTTTTTCTGATCATGTTGTTTTTTGAGAACTGAAGATGACTTCAATTTTTTAAAGTGGAATGCTATTTTTTTCTATATTATATGAAAGCGGATATAAAGGTTTAACGATTTACCACTGAATGACCTTCACATTTATTCAAGGTCAGGAACGGAAGAAACAACTTCGATAGCCGTTGGAAATGGTCACCGAATAAGATTTCTTCGCAATATTTTAGTGTTATTGGCATGGAGCAGATACTAGGCTATTAAAAAATCAGTGAGTAGTATAAAAAATAAGAAACAAGATAGATAGATAGGTCTTTTTTTTGTTTTCCCTTAGGATTACAATTTCCGCTCCTTCTCCACCTCCATACAGTCTTTTTAGCAATAAATACAACAATCATTCACTAGCCTAGCATCATATAACCTCTATCATTCCCTCACATATCATTCCCTAATATCGAATATAATAATAATATAATAATATGATAACCACTACTTAATTACACCATAAGCATTTCCATAGCTAACATCCTACTATATATTTCATTAGGCCCGCTCTTATATCTAATTATATCCCTTTCCTTCCTTCCACCCTATCTCTGGCCTCATTCTTTGTCCTTTTCCTTGTCTTATTCGCCCCTCGCCATTTTCTTCCTACCCTACTTTGTTTTCTTCCTCCGATCTGCCCTCGCATCCTCTGATTCATGCTTCCCATCTTCCTCTCTCTTCTCCCAATCATCCCTCTATATCTTCTTCCGTTCCTGCAGCTCTTTCTTCCTGCCCCCTATTTCTTTTTCCTTTTCAACCATCCTTCTCCTTGTCCTTCCTCCCCCAGAATTCTTCCAACATTTACCTGCCATCCTCCTTCCTCCTCCCCACTTCTTCCACATATCACCCACACATTCCTCCTCCTACATTTGCACAGCCTACATTTCCTTTCCTCTTCCATTGCCCAGTACCTTCCTTCCTTGATTTCATTCCCCAGTCTATACCTGACGAGTCTTCTCACCCTATTTGCATTCCATTTTCCCAAATAAGAAACAATTAATTTAAAATTATTTGAGTATAATATATAACGAAGATGTCGACGATGATACGCGTCTTTTCATAGTGATGCATTCACAGTTTTCGGAAAAGAGATTCAAACGGTGCGAAGCAGTTACATAGTTTGGAAAATTTATGAAACACAGAGGCTAAAAAGTTATAATTAGACACAGAGGC
Source organism: Tetragonisca angustula (assembly GCA_036937485.2). NCBI lineage: Eukaryota > Metazoa > Arthropoda > Insecta > Hymenoptera > Apidae > Tetragonisca > Tetragonisca angustula. The sequence goes on from JAWNGG020000264.1 coordinate 258,598, forward strand.
TAAAAGATCTTCAACAAAATTTTGATGTCTGAAATGTATGAAATTTATTTTAGAGAGATCTGTTGAGTTCCGTTATCCAACAATTTTATTATCTTAATGTAGATTAGTCTTCCAGTTAGTTCCGATAATCGAGATAAATTTTATACTTCATTGATCTATTCTATATTCAATTTGACTACACAGAAAAACGAAAGAAAAATGAGAACAAACCGCAAAAACTTGTAACATTGTACAGTCAGAGTCATTTTATTATTCCCTGGCCTCACTATTTCTTTTCATATCGGTGCAGTTTAGCGTGATATGCGAGGCAGGCCCAGCTTTAATTACAATTAGAGGCAGACTATTAATTAGCCCACATTACGAGAACGAGTCGTACAAATGTAAATGTATCAAGCTTTACGAGCCATACACACGCCGATGTGATTAATTTCATGTCTCGAATTTTAAATTTTAATGCCAAAGTATCGGATAGATGCTCAACTTTTTGTATCTGAAATAAATTTCCTTAACGATTAGGCATAACTTTGTTGAATGACTAACATTTTTTCGACTGTGGAATGTTAAATAATTTGTTTTAAGGCAGCAGGAGAGTTTGACGGGCCTAAAAATTACGAATAATTTGGAGGGCTAGTAAGAAAAAAATACATATTTGACTGAACTTTCGTGGTTTATTTTAACACATTATGAACTATAAAAAGCAACATTAAAAAAGGAAAAAAGAGGGCTCTTGTTTAACTTTTTAACGGCATCCTTTTATATAATTTTTTTTTTACATTGCCTATCGGTGTGCATGATTCCAGCCAAACAGGATTAGTTGCCACAAAAAGGCAAAAAGAGTTCAATATTCTCTAGGGATTGACGATCCAACATTTTCATTTTTTTGAAAATTATGAAAATAACAGTCATTTGTTTTCGATGTATCGAATTTATGCCAAAAATTTCTACGTTTTTTGTTTATATTTTTCGAAATTATTCAAAATTAAAAAATGTTCGATCGTCAATCCCTAGTAAATGTTACACCAAAGATACGTACCAAGTTTCACAGTAATCGGTTGGTTAGATTCCGAGATATCTTGCACACCGTTTCTAAAAACCGAGTTTCGAGAAAAACGCGTTTAAAGTTTCAGAATCACGTCATTTTTCATATGTATCCTTTACTTACTTTTTTTTACTTACATATTGCGGCTCACAGTTCTCACAATTCACAACTAAATTGAATCCAAGTCCCCTAATATTCGATTCACCAAAAGTAACATTTGAATTACACGTAATATATTTTCCACAATTTTATTGCCAAATCAATACGATCACTTTCAAAGTTTATTGTTATGTTCTAATATTACTATATTTTTCAATTTTATTGACATTATATTTTAATAAATCTAATTAATTTACTATCTGTAAATAAATTATAAAATTAATAATATTTAAAGTGATAGAAAATTTTCCATTTTATTTAGTTAAATTAAGACCATGGACTATTATTATATCATTTAGTATTTAATTTATTTTATGAATTAATATAAAATGTATATTTTCATTATTATTTGCATTTTTTAATTTAATTACAATTAAAATTTTATGATTTCGAGATGTTATTCATAAAAGAACATTTTTAGATAATCATACATTTTATATTAAAATTATATTAAAATTTAGAATAATTAAATTTATTATTTCAGAATCATTTTCCTTTTACTTCATTTTTTTGAACACTCTTTTATAGATTAATTTCTCTATATTAATTTGAAATTAATATATTATGACCTCTAAAAATAATTAAAATATTATCATGAATGTTTGATCCAAGATATGTATTAGTAGCAGGATCTCTATTAATTCCTCGCCTAATGACATCTAATTTCGCTCAAAATCAGTTTCTCAGTTGTCGTGAAAGACATTTTTCTGAATTGTGTTGCCAAGTGTTATATTTTTCAATTTAAAAAGCGTGATAAAAATATGTTACTTTTTCAATCATTCTCGATTGATTTCTCGTTCATCTCGTTTTAGTAATAAAGAAAAAAACGGGAAAAATTTGGGAATATTTGATGATATTCGCAATGTTTGTATTACAAACATCATTAATATTCGTAAATATGCATGTTTGTCCAAAACATTGGCAATGGTCGTTCTTCCACCACTAATCTAAACAACGTAACTTGTCAGACAACTCAATAATTTTATCTACATGTACATGATTTTATGATTGACATTCTTGAAAACTAAATTTAGAAATTATGCCATCTGTGCGATCGCGACGATCGTCCGTTTCGCTCTTGTTCGTTAGCGCGTAAACGAATGGCTGTTTCGACGCGTTTATCCAAGAAACATAGGGGATTTCCGTTTCTTCAACCCGGCTACGCGTAAACGATGGAGGCAGTTTGTTTGTTTATAATAAACAAAGTTACAACGCAATCCGCCTTAAACTCTAGAACGTAGCACCAACCAGGCAACAAACTAGCGGTTCCGTCAACGTCCTCTTCTAGGTAAGAAGATGCCCATAAGAACATCTAGATTTTTCTCTCGTAATAGGAAAAAGTAAAGTAAAACCGGGTAGCTAATGTATTTAGCTTCATAAAAAAAAAAATCGTATCGCAAAAGACAAATTTACACAAGGTTGAATCTCTTAATTCGACCACCAATAAAAAAATTGCCAAACTTTTTGGAAATAATTGTTTGACTCGCGGGAAAATGAAATTTTCCGGAGGTATACAAATACCCGGTTTTCCTCCATAGAGGTGAGTAAAATAGGCGAGTATTAAAAGGCAAATGAAACAGTGATACAATCATAAAATTTTTATGTTGAAAGTTAAAAAATAGTGAAAACAATTATTTTTAATAGTTTTGACAAATATAAAGTAATTCTACTTGGTTTGTCTTATAAAAAATTATGTTGATTAATAGTTTAGGAACTTATAAAAGGTTTGAATTATTATAACATACATATATATGTATATTAATTAAGATAATTGTATTAATTAAATATTCAATTAATAGAACAAATTTGCAAATAAAATATTGACCATCTTCTATACTTATATTGCATGTGCTCATCCATAACACATAGTGCATTGAATCCAATTCTGCCCCATAGCCAAATGCTGGTTTTACTTCAAATGTATTAATTTACTAAACGTTAAATACTAAAAAGATGAGAAGGGTCAAAATGCTTTATAAAAGCTATAGAATGTACAAATATTACTTATACTATATCTGAATGGATTCCTGAATGTGAAAACACTAAAAAAACTCATTTACACAATTTTGAACATTGAAATTTTCAACCAATGTTCAATGTCTGTATGGACCATTACAATGTTCTGAAACTTGTCGCATAATGTCATGGGGTCCAACTGAATATTATGCCACAGTTCAGTCTCGAAGCACTTATTTTAAAAAAACAGTAGTATCCGGTTTTACTCTACTTTTTTCTAACTGTTATTTTTATGCAACATTTCATTGGTCACAATTCTTAACAGATTGGATCTCAGTTCACGTACATGTTTGGGAAATACGTCAAATATGAATTCACCTGTTTGAAGCAATGAAAATATTCCACTAAATGAAATCAAAATTTTATTCAAAATTGATGAATACAGTTAATGATATGAATAATATTTTTTAGTGTCGGGTAGTCATGAATACATTTTTCTTTATGACAAGATACTTGGAAAATTTGCAAATATTAACATTATATGTATTATAATTAAATAAATTTTTAAATTGGAAATTAAATGTATATATTAAAAATTTAAATTAATGTGTAATAAAATAAATAAAAAAATAGTCAAATAACATCCACAAAGTGTCAATATCAAATTGATAATTCAAAATGAATATGACGAATTAATGAAAAATGTAAATTAAATAATAGAATTAATGAGCTAATTAATATTAATCTAGTTAATACGTGAATACCATGAAATCCTGTTGATGAAAAAAAATTGATAAATCTATCATTTGTACAAAAATAAGCATTTTTATATTCAATTATTTGAATAATAGAAAAATATAAACCTATAATAATTGTAAATAATAATATTTTTATTCTTTTTGAAAACTTATTTTCAAAATAAAAATAAATTCCCTCTTATTGTCAGAAAAAAAAGCACTATCGTTGTAGCAGAACTAATTGTCATTTTTATTATCGCTCTCAACATCGCTTGGTCACATGTGAAAACTCTGGCGAAAATTTTTCAGATTGACGCTCCATTTTTGATTAATTGCTCAAATTGAAAGTCTACTCAAGCAAACACAAAATCATACAAATTTGATGATTATCATTCATACAATAATTGTTTAGCGCAAATGGATTAGAGAGCAAGTAGAATGTTCATAGGGATCGTTGAATTTGTTTCTTCATGCTTTTCATGCTGTAATCACATCGAAGAAACAATGTAAGTTACTATATTTGAAAAATTAACGACGGGTTTTGTGAAATCATGATTTTCAGAAAGATTTCTTTCCAGCGTTCGATGATAGTCCTAAAACTTTGTCCTAAAAAGTTTTTTTATACAATAAAAAATAAGGCAGAGATTAGGATGATCCCATTTAGCTAAGATACGTAATTATATTATTTATTTCTCCACAAATTGCGATCAGCTTATTCTTCGAATCGACTGTGTACGAGTTTTATTTATTATTTAAACAGTAAACAGTTAATTATTAACTCATAACTAAATATTAAATATAATATTATAAGGTTAATAAAATACTGAAGAAGAATCTCGTAGCAGTTTTAGCAGACTTCATTCTACGAAATGACGGTAAATTTACGTCACGAAGAAAGAATTTTTCAATGTTTTTAAAAGTATTTAGATTTTTAATATTTTAAATATTTTTAGTATTTTTGATACTTTTAGTATTTTTAATATTTTTAATATTTTTAATGTTTTTAATATTTTAAATATTTTAAATACTTTGAATATTTTTAATATTTTTAATATTTTATTTCGATAATATTCTAAATTTTTGGAATTTTCGAAAAAAAGTAAAAGAATATGCGAGTAATTCAACATGATAAAGGTCTCAAAGCTTTAAAACGAGGCCAAGCTGATTCTTATACGATTTTTTTGTTTTTACAAAGTTGCAACAGTTTAAATCATCGACAATTTGTCATCCTAATTGGTTCAGTTATGTTCTTCGCCGTATATTCTTCATGTTTGAGACGGTTAGTGAGAGAATTAAAAATTATTTTCACATGTGATTTATGATCGTGTGTTTTTCGTTTCATTGTTTGTTAATTTTTCAATGGAGTTTAATGGATCGTGCGATAGCTGGTTCCCCAGATTTTCCACGAATCGGGGTTCTATTAGATCCGTAATGGATTTTTAATCCGCGTTGTTCTTTGGGTGTAATGGAGTTTTAATTGCTGTTTTCGTTTAATTGGTTTCTCTTTAGAGCGAATAATATCGTGAAACAGATACTTCGCCATTTATGATTTTTTTTAACACTGTTAAAACTAGAACGTTTGTGCACAGATTCATTATTTCTATGTATTCCAGGACTCGGTACTTTATTCGTTTATATCACTGAAATATTTTTCTATTTTATCAAAACGAAAACTACAATTATAAGTTTAAAAAATTATGTAGTAGAATATTTAATTTTTGCTATAATAAAACTCAATTTTGTGACTAAATAATTGAATTTTAATGTTAATTCAAACTTACTTTACTTTTTTCATATAATATATATTATTATGTATAAAATAAATCAACTATGTATATATGGAAACTAAGAAGTTTTTGAAATGATAAATATTGAGAAACTTATAGAAGAATAATAATTATTATAGAAGAAAATTATTATTGAAAATTATTATCTGTAGCTAGAAAAAATAATTAATCCTTGAAATGTTTAGTTCGCAGATATATAATCTCATAATTATATATTAGAGTAGATATATAATTTTATAATCATCAATAGAATTAGAGATCCGAATACATAATGAAATTAACAATATAATGAATAAATATATCAAAAGATGAATACATTCTTGATTTGTTGTATGCTTCTCGTTCACTATTGATCTTTTAGATTCTAATCATTAGATTCTAACTAATTTCGAACGCTCAAAGCGCTTAATAAAAAAGGTATAAATAAAGATAATAATGAATAATTGGAGACTCATCTTCGTACATTAAATAAAAATGTAAATAAATACGTAAAAATTGTGTGAACCATGTTTAAAACTTTTCAAGTTCAATATTAAATCTCAGTAAATGAAATTGAAGTTCAATATTTTTGTTGATAGAGACCATTGCAAATTAAAGCATACAGAACCTTTGTATAAATTAATTTCTGCTTTTATTCAAGATAGAATATATAAAAAGAAATAACATTCATCTTTATCCAAAGCAAGAGAAGTTTCTGAATAATTATTTTTGTTAGTAAAAATAGTGATGCCGATTCATTAATCGATTAATCTGATTCGATTGATTTTTTTATTAGGCTGTGTAATAAATTCGTTCGCCTCTTGGTGTTATATTTTTGAAGATGTTAAAAGTATGTGTCATAGAAAATCCAGTGGACAATATACACTTTTGTTCAAAAATCTTAGGACACCTTTTTTAGTTTTAATTATTTTTAAGTCACCAAACTGGGTCGTCCGCAATAAAATTTCACTTTACGTTAATTTCACGTCACGTTAGATTTTTTAAAGCAAATTTCCATTCTTCCTGATGTGATTTAAAAACCGATTGTACAATGTAGCAAACGTTTTGCTAAGTAATTCAAAATTTTTTTACATTTCTTGCAAGCTCGGGAAAGTAAAGAAATTAGTTTCTTTTTTCTCGTGTGCTTCAGTATTTATTATAAAGGATGAAGTTTCTCAATTGTACTTGTATCCACGAGGATAATGGAAACCTGTGCTGTTTCCAAGCTATATAACATTCGATAATAATACTATTAAAAATCTCAGTATGCATTCTTGCTCAAAAATCTCTAAACATTCTTTTTATAGGTGGTAAAATTTTTTAACTGCACGCAATTGTCAATATATTAACACTTGACAGAGTCTTTCTTGCAATTTAGTAGCTCTAGTAGATAGTATAATATTTTCAATTTTCAATTCTTCCAGTTTTGATACAAATGCAGGATTTTGAGCTGGAATGTATAATACATGCAATCTGAACAAGGGGACGAATATCGATAAATGTAGCTTATGATTATAATTATATATATAATATAAATATAAAAAAATAATCAAATTGAATATCAAATTGAAAATACAATACACAATTTTAATATTTAAAATATTTGAAAAATCATTTATTGTTGCAAAAATATTGGGCTTGTGATTAATGAACGATTCAAATTTATTGTAATATTTACTGTACTATTGACATTGGAATGTTTATTACTTTGTATTACTACGCAGGAAAGCTGTTCTTCACAGATAATAATCATATAATACGCATATTATATAGATGCAATTTTTTCATAAAAAGACTTTCAAAGTTACTTGAGTCATTTGTTAATTTTATCATGCTGCGAACAAACACATTACACAAGCTCGTAATCAAAATTTCAAAATGAAATACAAATATCTGGGACGAGATCGTAACAATTTTAGAGTAACATTTCAAGTTTCAATTTTCGCTGTTCGATTTATGATACCCAAGGGTTCACGGTCTCTTTAAAAGAACCGTATTTCATATTGATTTGTTGCGTCCCGTATTTCTCCGCTTTCATAATGATTTGATACGTCGTGCCGTGATTTTACGAATCGTTCGGTGATTCTGCCTTTGCAAATCCCTTTATTGATACAAATAATAAATAGACGAAATTTTGACTACAAAATTCACACAAATTCCACTCTTATGTGTAATTATGTTCAATTTTGTATCGTTTTTACTTTAATTGTTTTATACAATTAAAAGAGCACTAAATTGTAATCGAAAATTTGAATTCGTTTCAAAGAGCGAAGCTTCTACTTTTCGAATTCATTACAAATCGCAACACAAAACAAAAGACAACACAGGTACACGCTAAACGAATCCGGTGATCTTGGATCATTTTAATGCCGCCGTAATTTTAGTCGCACATTTTTCATTCAAAATTGAGTCGAAATCGATCAGAAAAAGTCGTACTTCAGATTTTAAGGAGAGACTTTAATCTTGAAGACCACGGTGGATGTAGTTCTGATAAAAAGAAAAGTAGAGAAAATTTGAAATTGCAAAATTTCCGAAATAATTATATTCACTTTTTCGAACCGTAATATTTACCTTGAAATGTCAATGTATTATATTATTATTATTATCATCATTCGTTTCATTTAAGGAAGATAATCCTGGAATCTTTTAATGCATGTTCGCCTGGATAAAATTTTTGACCATCGTAAGATATTTTGAAAGAAAGTTGAAATATTATTTTCTATAACGAATAGTTTAGGAGATAATTGGGTACTTAAAATTGGTCACTTTGAATGGAACACTCTGTATAATAAATGAATTAATATAATAACAATTAATAAATAAATGTTATTAATGTTATTACATTAAATTTAATAAATAAATACATCTAATAAATGAAATATATTTATTTGTCTACATATTTTATCACGTAACAATTAATTTTGTACCATATAGCAGTTACTAACGAACATATGTTAATGTTGCCACTTTAAAATAAACTCAAACACAATAATAAAGTAATCAAGTCATTATTTAAATTCAACATGTGTATAAAAATCGTTTCTATTTGGATAAATAAGATCCTCTCTCAGAAATGGCACTTATAAAGAAATATACAATGCTATTCCAAATGAATATTTTATTTTTTTTCTTTTTTTTGGCTTAAATTCTAAAAAAAAAAACACGTGATTAAAATAAAAGAAACAACAGGCGTAAACTTTTGTCAATCAACGAGAAATGGACAATAGTTAATCGTTTGAAAAATTTGTTCCGAGTGAAGAACCAACTGGACAAAATTATACCGAGTTTACTTTTCTGAGTAAATTTATCGGATCGCGGTGTCCAGCCAATTTTTTAGAATTATGTCGTCTTACCTCGTCGAGAACCACGTTCCGACAGATTTTATGCGACACTTTACACGAGTGAATTTTATTTTTCATTCCCAACCCACGAGACGTAACGCTTGCTCAGCTATTTTGCAGTATATCTGCTCGATATCTGGAAGCGGGAGCGACCTGGACCAGGATTTGATATTTGAACTTTATAGCTCGTGTCCTGTAACTTTAAGGTAACCGCGGCACGTAACGAATTTAATAAAATGACATTCGTTCCCCTTTTTAATTCGCGCTTTCGACGAAACGAAACGAGAAAGCCAATTTACATTTTCCCACCCGATATTCCCACTTTTGAGAAAGGCTTCTCGAGATGTGGATCTTTTAGGTACGACACATTTGCGTAGTATTTTCCTTTTGTTATTCACTCCTCGAACGAATTTAAGCTCCTTGTTCGTTTAGACTTTATTTATTAACAAAGATAAGAATTCCGAGTACAAAATCCAAGAAAATTGAGTCTAATAGACACGAAACTCGTTTAAGGGGTCAGAATAGTTTGAAATTTTCAAAAAATCGATTTCTTTTTTTAAATAGTAGTTTGAAGTCTTAGAAATAAGATACAAAAAGTCCTAGCCTTTGAAACGACTTATCTTGTGGTATAATAATAATAACGCGGATACAGAATAATTGAATTTGTATCACTGTTTACGACTTTAAACAGTATTATAAAGTATACTCGAATATTACTTTTGTTGAATCGAATATTAGGGGACTTGGATTCAATTTAGTTATGAATTGTAAAAACTGCGAGCCGCGATAGTAGAAAAAGTAAGTAAAGGATACCTTATGAAAAATGACGTTGTGAAACTTTAAACGCATTTTTCTCGAAACTAGGTTTTTAGAAACGGTGTGCAAAATATCTCGGAACCTAACCAACCGATTACTGTGAAACCTGGTACGTATCTTTAGCATAACACTTACTAGGGATTAACGATCGAACATTTCTTAATTTTCAACAATTTCGAAAAATATAAACAAAAAACGTTGAAACATTTTGGCACTAATTCGATATATCAAAAACAAAAAGCTGATATTTTCATAATTTTGATAAAAATGGAAATGTTGGATCGTCAATCCCTAGAGAATATTGTTTACTTTTTTTTGCCTTTTTGTTGCAACTAATCTTGTTTGGCTGGAATCATGCACACCGATAGGCAATGTAAAAAAAAGTTATGTAAAAGGATGCCGTTAAAAAGTTAAATAAGAGTCCTTTTTTTCTCTTTTAATGTTGCTTTTTGTAGTTCACAATGTATTAAAATAAATTATAAAAGTTCGTGTTAAACAAATGTGCACTTTTTTTTTTTACTAGACCTCCAAATTATTCGTAATTTTTAGGCCCGTCAAACTCTCCTGCCTCCTTAACGACGTTCTGCGAACGATAACTCGATTCTAAAAACTTTGAACAAATTGAGAACAACGAAATTGGGGCCCAGAATTCTGTCGAGTTAATTTAACAGACAAATTACATTGGAAAAAAGACTTTCAGTATTTAACCTCTTGCGCTGGAATGACGTGTCACGTACGTCAAGAATTTTTTGTCCCAAAATTGCAATATTTTCTTAGTTTTAAGTATATTTAAGTAAAACAAATAATAAATTTATTACTTCTCAATAATTTCTATCGAGTGATGTCATACCGACAAGTTCAAAAAGAGAGCGGCGAATTATTGTATACGGTTTGGTCACTCGTTATGGTCCGCAATCAGTTGCCAGCGCAAGTGGTTAACAATCGGGCATATTTCGTGTACAGAGTGTTCCATTTGGAACGTTCCACACAATTACCTCCTAAACTATTCGTTGTAGAAAAAGATGAGAAGGAATAAAAGGGTTCAATTTTCAAATCTATCGTAGATTTAGTCATCGAAAAGAATCTTTACAATTTTCAAGAAAGAAGTGTTCTTACTTTGTCGTCTATCGTGATATTCATAATATCACAATTTGTGATGTTGTAAGCTCAATAAAATGTCGAACAAAATGTGATAATTTTTAAGGGATCGTGTTTTTTTTTTATTTAGTTCTATTAATATTTTCACACGCAATGGAAATTTATAACATTTTCGAGAAGAAGAGTGTCTACAGTTTCTCATTTGCTGTAATTTGTGTTTCGAACTGCATAATAAATACAGTAATATTAATATAAATTATTAATATAAACCTGTATTAAATATATTTATATAAAGATTTATAAGTGATATATAAATTTTATGTATACATTTATTTTATACACTATATAATGTTTATATACATTTATTTTACTTGCACTTATATAATACACTTTTACACTTACATAATATAATAATAATTTTATTATTACATAAATATGTTATTAATAATTATATTATTACATAATAATTAGACATATATAATGTTTACATACATTTATTTTATATATATATATATATATATATATATATATATATATGTATATACAGGGTGTTGCAGATAACTATCGCCACGATTTTTCGGATACTTCTGATTGTGTGACAAAAAATGTTTTGAACAGAAACTAATCAGTTTCTGGTTGGCTACAAAGTACAATATAAAAAATTCCAAAAACTTTCGTTTCTTGTTAAAAAATTAAGATCACATTGATTTTTTTAAATGGCACTCTGTATTTTTGACTTTGCAGGATTGTTGCTTCTGGAAAAACGAATTCAACCTACTACACTATGACCTTCAGATGTCTTTGACCTCAGAAATTTAGGTTTTATTAAAATTAAATTTAATCGTTGGTCCATTAAAATTAGTGGGTCGTTGAATTCGTTTTTTTCAGAAGCAACAATCTTGTGAAGTCAAATACGGTGCCATTTAAAGAAATTAATGTGACTTTGATTTTTTATCGAAAAAAAAAGTTTTTTATGTTGTACTTTGTAGCCAACTAGAAACTGATTAATTTTTGTTGAAAATATTGTTTGTCATACAATCAGAAATGCTTGAAAAATCGTGGCGACAGTTATGTGCCACACCCTGTATATATATATATATATATATATATATATATATATATATATATATATATATATATATTTATATACACATTTATTTTATACGTTCATATTTACATTTATATAAATATATAAATATACAAAATATAATTATACAGAATGTAATGTCAAAATGTCTCTTCTTTTTTCTAGAAAAATGTCGTTCCTTAATTTTTTTAATTAAAACCAGCTTAAATTTTAGATTATCAAAGAACCGATTCCACACGGATTGAAAAACGACTTGTACATTTAACAAAATTAAATGTCTGAAATGTATCAATTAAATTTATTATGACGATTATTGTCTAAAACACTAATCATTGACATTGATATTTAACTTTACTTTGAATTTTTGAATTTTGCAGAATTGTTTGAAACGAGTAATGTTTTAAATTTTGAGCTTCAGAGCACGGGGACAAGAATTTTTTCCAAAATATCAAAATCGAAAAATTTACGTTTGACCAGAGGAAGCGGATTTTTATAGGGTGGCCACTGAAAAAACGAAGGGTTCGAAGAAGTCATAACTTGTTCATTTTCAAAATGATTGTCATTTGAGATATTTTTCACACATAGTACTGAAAAAACCTATTAATTATATTTCCAAATAAAATAATAAAAAATTAAGAAAACATGTGTTTGTAAAAGTTACTTTTGTTTTGTATCATTCAGTCTTTCGGTGATCCACCCTTTAGTTATCAAAATGATCGTGCACCAATGTGCAGCGGCGTAACAACGATGCGCTGAAACTAAGAACCGCAATGCGGACGGTATTAGGTAGAGTCTCTTGTTCCAACCGAGCGTGTCTTTGCACAACCGATACCTGTAAATCTCTAAATCCACGTTCCCGCAACGCTTCTCTCGCCAATGAATTCTTTTTGCTTTTGGTGAATTCTTTCTTTGGTCGAGCGTTCCGGTGTTTCTCATTTTCGATACACATTGGCTTCGGAAAGCACTCGTACACTGAACGAAAATTATTGGTGTTGTTTCAAGCTTTTGTAACTTTTGTATTATGAGCAAAATTTTTGCCATTACTTTAGATCACTGAAGCTGAAAATCAAGGCCAATTTCGAGATATTGAGAAAAATTTATCGATTCCACTACGATAAATTTTGTTCAGATGTTTAACTCTCTCACGTAAATAAGAACAGAAGAAAAAGATTTGGATCAAATTTCATTTTCCAACTTTTTTATGTTCATTTCAAATTTCATTATAAAGATATATACATATAAACGTGCATTTGTGGCATATAAAATGAAATTTGGAATGAATATAAAAAAAGCACAAAATAAAATTTAATCCAAATCTTTTTTTTTCTGTTCTTATTTACGCGAGAGATATTATATATATAATACATTTAGTAAAGAACAAAATTTTCCAGTGTTCACTCAAAGATGTTTGAGCTTGTAAAATTTTCGGGGAAAAGAGTATCTTCAATATCTTTTCTTAAAATAATCTAAAACATCTTTGAAAGAATTTGGTACAGTTAGTCCTATTAATATTCAAACAATAAATATTGAAACTGTTGTAGACTTTGTAGAGAAAAATTGTGAAACAATAAACTGAATTCGTACGAAAACTTGAAACCTTTATGCATTCATTTTATTTCAAAGTGTTTTTACGTCACACAGCAAGTGAAGATATTTTTCTTCTCGAAAATGCTACAAATCTTCATGGTATGTGCAACATTGAAAAATTTTGTTTATCTATTGAATTTTCAATGGACTTGAAGATTGTAGCTTTCAAGGCTGCACGACTCTTTCTTCACGTTATATTTCTATCAACTTATTTTTCACATTGAGTAGAAATGTGCAATAATTTTCTTCCCTGAATTTTTGAGAAAATAAATGTTGGAAAAAGAACGTCAAATTTTCAACCTTGAACACTTTTTATATTTCAACTCCAAAAGTGTTCCAACTTGTTTTAAGAAATAAAAATAACACTACCAAATATAATGATGAATATTTTTCGAGCATTACAAATGCTTGAACATATTCAAATCGCACCAATTTTCATGGATATTTGAATGTATCTTCAAAATTAAGAGGGCACGACACTTTGACGGGCCTAAAAATTACGAATACTTTGGAGGGCTAGTAAAAAAAAGTATATATTTGATCCACACGAGCTTTCGTGGTTTATTTTAACACATTATGAGCTATAAATAGCAGCATTAAAAAAGAAAAAAAGAGGGTTTTTATTTAACTTTTTAACGGCATCCTTCTACATAACTTTTTTTTACATTGCCTATCGGTGTGCTAAACAGGATTAGTTGCAACAAAAAGGCGAAAAAAAATAAACAATATTCTCTAGGGATTGACGATCCAACATTTCCATTTTTTTGAAAATTATGAAAATAACAGCCATTTGTTTTCGATGTATCGAATTTATGCCAAAAATTTCTACGTTTTTTGTTTATATTTTTCGAAATTGTTAAGAATTAAATAATGTTCGATCGTCAATCCCTAGTAAGTGTTATGTTAAAGATACGTACCAGGTTTCACAGTAATCGGTTGGTTAGATTCCGAGATATCTTGCACACCGTTTCTAAAAACCTAGTTTCGAGAAAAACGCGTTTAAAGTTTCACAACGTCATTTTTCATACGTATCCTTTACTTACTTTTTTTACTTATATAACGCGGCTTGCAGTTCTTACAGTTCACAACTAAATTGAATCCAAGTCCCCTAATATTCGATTCAACGAAAGTAATATTCGAGTATACTTTATAATACTGCTTAAAGTTGTAAACAGTGATACAAATTCAATTATTCTGTATCCGCGGATTTATCATTATACCCCAAAATAAGTCGTTTTAAAGGATCTTGTGTATCTTGTTTCTAAGACTTTTGAAACAAAACAAAAAAGATTGATTTTTTGAAAATTTCAAACTCTCCTGACCCTTTAAAAGTTTCGAAAAAAGTCTAACTAGAACGAACCTTTGTCTTGCAAAAACCAGTAGAGAAGGAAACAATGAAAATTGTTCCGCTAACGATCCCTAAGGAGGTCATTTGCTAGAAATATATCTCGTGGACAAAATGGTCGAATTGAGTTTTAACCATTGCAATTCATTCACCATTTCCAATTCACTGAAATTTCTGAAATCAATTTCCAATTCTCGCTTCCTTCCTACGCTGACGTTGGGTTTTCCACGTTCTCTCGCTGATCCTCTCGATCTGCCGCGTACGGCGGCGGATTTTTACGCATTTTCCCACGAATATTTGGAAAACGTCACTGGCTGCGCCGAGCTGAAACTCGTCAAGACTTTCGAGGAATTCGCGGCACCCAAGTGGATCGGTTCTTCCCGCGAACGTCAAAAACAATTGCCGAAATAATCTTTGGTGCAATATTAATTCTCAGCATGTTACTTTGTTATTTTTATTTTTATTTTCTTTATAAAAAAATGAACTTCGATATGTATTCATTTGTGAACGTGATGCCTAATGTTGCATCAGTTATTTGCGTTGTTCTTTTGCTAAGGAATTTCCTTAAAATTATCGTGTGAATAAAATAATCTTAGGTTCATAGTGATTATTAAAAAATTCTCTTGATAGCGCATATTTTATGAGTTGAGTGCAAGATTTTGTGATAATTTCAACATTTTGAAACATATTTTACGCTTATTTAAAGAGTGATGAGTCGTGGAAAAATTAAATGATTTGGAAAAAGGACAGATACCCACTCTTAAAGAAATGGGCCTTTCAAACCGAGAAATTGCAAAGAAAAAGGTCATGAAATGTAGTCAATCATTTTGGACAATTGGGCGGTACAGTTGTCACACAAACATTTACTAGTCGTCCAAACGAAAATTAGTCGCAAAGATAAAGATTTTAAAATTTTTCGAGACGCTTGGAAAAATAATCTGAATGCCTCTCAAATGAAAGAAAAATTGAAAAATAAATTATGCCAGTTGTCGTTCGACGAGTGTAACAAATTTCAAAGTCGAATGGAGAGCTTCGCTATACGAAAAAGGATTGAAAAAGCCTCTGACCTAAATCTCTAACGAAGATTCACAAAGAAGCAAAGTTGAAATTTACACGAGATCACATGATGCGGAAATTTCCGACGAATGGAAAACCGTAATTTCCTCAGATGAGAAAAAGTGTAATTTGGATGGCCTCGATGGTCTCCAATATCATTGACATGATTTGCACGATGGAAAAGGAATAAAAATCAGCAGGAACTATAACGATATGGGCTGATTATAATAATAAGGCACGTGTAATGTGGTTTCCACCGTAGATGCAGAAACATACCAAGAACCGTTATTGGTGGACCGAATTTCATATTTCAACATGATAACGCTCCAATTCACTGTGCGAAGCTGTTCAAACATGGTTTTAAAGAGTGAATGTTGAAACATTACCTTGGCCATCGAGGACTCCCGACACGAATCCTATCGAAAACCTTTGGAGAATTTCAGCACGGAAAATGTACGCCAACGGAAAGCAATATTGCAACTTTGAACAACTTAAAAATGGAATAAGAGAGATGTGCTTTCAAACTGAATTAGAAACACTGCACAAATATACTCTGTGCAGAGTTTTTATATAATATTGAGTTTTATGTTATTAATATTATTTATAATATTATTATATTGTTATATATTATGTAATATTATTAATATTATTTACAATATTATTATATTGTTATATATTATGTAATACTATTAATATTATTTATAATATCATGTTTTATACAATAAACTCTATGCCACACAAGATAGTTGAGGTGATTAAAAACGAAGGAGGACAAACTAAATATTTAATTTTTCTTTGTCAATAGTATTATGACAAGCTTTTCATTGTTTTTTTAAACTTTGGTTAAACTTTTAATAGAAAAATATAGAACGAATCTATGTTCATTTCGTACAAGAATTTAAAACTTATGTACAGAAGTTGTATCATTAATAACAACAAAAGTTACATCATTCAATTAAAATATATGTATCGTTAATTCTATCGAAACCAACCAATCACAATGAAAGAAAATAAAAATATCGTGTCAAACATTGCAAAAACCTAATCTAAAATTATTTCGGTGACTGTATCTCTCGCTTTGTCGAATCCGCCATTTTTTCTCAGTGCTCCATATTTAACCCCTTGCGCTGGCAACTGGTTCGCGGACCACAACGAGTGACCGAACCGTATGCAATAATTCGTCGTTTTCATTTTCTTTTGAACTCGTCGGTATGATATCACTGGATAGAAATTATTAAGAAGTAATAAACTTATCATTTGTTTTACATTTAAGTATACAGGGTGTTTCGTCTAATTGAGTGAAATATCTCGGAATAGGTTGAAGCCACGAAGAAAATGTTCATACAAAAGCTGTTCAGTATGAGTGAATGTTTTACGTAGTATTGACAATTTTTTCATTCACATAATGGATGTTTCAAGGTCAACTTGATTTTTTTAAATCAGACCATAATTTTCTTACTCGTATTACGACAATTGGTTTCAATATGAATCCAATGACCTACAATGTTGTACCATTTCTTCCAATTAGTCCTAAATTAAGAACGATGAAGTTCGCAACAGTCGGAAGCGGACAGTATTACAAGTCGTTAAATCGTTGTTTTGAGGCTCAATTTCGGTTTCGATGAATGGATTGATAGCACATTGTTATTGCTAAATCAAATATTAAAAATTTGAGACTTTTCTTTATGTCATTATCGTTTTTCATTTTCATTACTCGTTATTAAGCTTCCATTATCCTATTATAATTTAAAATTCTCTTACATTATCCAACAATGTGACCGCCATCATTCGTAATACACCTCTGAAATCGCTTTAAAAAATTATTTTCAACTTTCTACCCAGGTCTCGGGTGATATTGTTTCACATGCGGCGTAGTTCGTCGGTATTGTCAATTGGAGTTTGAAAGACTTGCTCTTTCAGATACTCCCGTAGAAAAAAGTCGCATGATGTAACATCAGGCGATCTTGGGGGCCACTGAACTGGCCCATTTATTATTTAACGTATTGTTCAACCAATTTCTTTAGCGTAATGTGGAGGTGCAGCTTTCATGTTGGAAGACTAACTTCTACCTCGGTGTTTCTCGCATATTGTTCAAAATAATGGATAAATATATTTTCAGAAACCTGAAATAAGTTACTGCATTAACAGTCTCCTCAAAAAAGTAAGATCCAGTCACTCTTCCGTTATGAATTCCGCACCAGACCATCGTGGCATTTCGGTATTGGTTGTTACTTTCTTGAATCCAGTGCAGATTATCTTTCGCCTGCATTCGATAATTCTGATGACAAATCGTGCTATTGGTGTGAAAAATCCACTCATCTGTGAACATTATGTGCCAGACAAAACGTGAAACCAGCTGTCGTAGTACGAATACGAAAATGTATGGCCTGATTTAAAAACATCAAGTTAATCTTGAAATATCCTCCACCATTATTTGAACGAAAAAATTGTTAATACTACGTGAGACCTACCTTTTTATACTGAACAGCTTTTGTATTAAACATTTATTTCGTAGCTTCTATCTATTCTCAGATATTTCACTGTACAGGGCATACCAAAATTATGTGCATAGACTGTCACAGCTAGATTTTGCACCTCTGGATCGGTGGAGATCTATTTGAAAAATAATATCTGTGCAAAATTGTCCTTGACCGGTTTTTTCAAGGTCAAAGTTTTTCATTGTTGCATCGTAATCTACTCATCGAGAAGATAAAAAGTCTTCGAGAAACTATGGATCGGAAATGACTCGTTCTCCTGAAAAATGATTACATATAACCACTTGTTATTAAACTCGCCCATATAATGTTTATATTTTGCAATGGAATAGGCTCTGCTATTGCCGATTGATGTCATATTGATGTCGAGACGAATCCAACACTGTATAAGCTAATTAGAGACAGCGTCGGTCTCTATCATAGTTTAAAGTTATTTCAAAGTCACAGTATAATACACTGTTGAATTCGTTTCAGCAACAACTCCGTGATACCAAAAACATATGGTGCCATTTAAAAAAGTCAGAAGGTGATCCTTGACTTTTTTTACATAAAAATCATTTCTTGAGATTTATTAATATGGGAACATGTATCCCATCAAATACTGAAAGAATTTTGTCCGAAACATTTTTTAATTGCACTACCGAAAATGCTTAAAAACTGGTGATAAAGCTCAACACGAACATCCTGTAGAGGCAGATGCACGAGTACATCTTTTACGGATAATAGTGCTGTCTTGTGGACCCGTGGAAGAAATGTTCGACGAAGAAATTAAGTAAATGCAATAGCAGAGCCTATTCCACTGCAAAATATAAACATATCACGTATTATTTAATAATAATTGGATACATGTAATTATATGTATTTTTCAGGAGAACGAGTCTTTTTACTCTCTCGATGAGCAGATTACGATGCAACAATAAAAAATTTTGACCTTGAGAAAACCGGTCAAGGACAATTTTGCACGTTAGTTTTCAAGTGGGTTACTTTTGTTACACCCTGTACATAAAACTGAGAAAATGTTGCAATTTTCGGGACGAAACATGCTGAACGTGCGTGACACGTCATTCGCGTGGCGCAAACAGATTTGCATGATTTGCACAGCTCTGAATGCGCTACTAGCCCGTATCATCGCGCATTATTGCACAACAATAGTTCTTCTGTTTTTGTTTATCATTGATTTCACTTGGAAGTTACGTACAACGATCAGACAAACGATAGTATCATGCAGTAAATAAAATTACAATTCAATTTAATTTGTTCTACGGGTGATGAATGAATATCGAGATTATCCCGCTCACGGGTGCAAATGGGTTCATTTTCAAATCTCGGACAGATTCACCCGCCTTTCTGTTTACAATTATGCCAAGCATCTCCGCGTAATTTTCCAGGCGACACTGTCCGAAAATCGGGATCACGTGGAAAGTTTGACCGAACGGAACTCTTGTCTGGAATTGACGCCGGACTTCCGCTCGAATCACCGGCTGGTGGTCCGCGTGTGCAGAGACGCGGAATACTGCCAGGATCGCAATTGTGTAAGAAAATGTTGCTTGGAGGACGTGGACAACGGCTTTAGGATCAACTGCTCGGCATTCGGCGACAAACGGAATTTCTACGAGGACTTTTCGAATTTCACCGAAACGGCTTGGGACGCCACAGGTTTGTTTCCCGACGATGCTTTAAGAATACTGCTCATGGCGGTTCGTTTGACTAGTTTTAGCAGAGTCAGAATTAAAGACGGCGGGCTTTTACGTGCTAAATGGGAAATTTGAGAGTGAAAATTTGCACGCAATATGGAAAAACGACGATAAAGTGTCCAAAGCATAATAGTGCTTCCTGCAGTACTCGACACGTGAAATAATTTTTTAATTCCACTTTACTCGTTTACACTTTAATTTCAATCGCCATTTTTTAACAAAAGTTAAAAATACTTTCGTATCAATTTCTTTTTTAAAAGAAAATATATACAAAGTAATGCAAGCAATATAAAATATACTTAGATAAAATAATACAAGAATATGTAACGATTAGCTGTCGTAAATTACCAGAAGCTAAATTATATATAATTGTCTATTATAGAAAAGTATTTTTAACAGAATTTAAAAAAAATTATAATTAAAAATATGTGTAATAGTACATAAATTTTGAGAAGTATATCGTAGAAAAGTATTTTTAACAAAATTAAAAAAAAGTTATTATTACAAATATGTGTAATAGTACATAAATTTTGAGAAGCTTGAATTTGTAAAAATTTCCAAAAGGAAACATATGTTTCAAACAAAAAATTTACGATAAATGTTGAAAGTGGATGATTCGATTGTTTAAAATAAGTCCAGACAGAATGTTGTACGACTTTTTGTTACAAGGTTGCAGGAGTTTGAAGATCAACAATTTCTTTTATTACAATTTAATGATCCTTTAATTTTGTGGAGTAGTGTATGTTTTTATTTTTGTCATTTTTTTTTTAAATTCCTAACAGTTACTAATATTTGATATCCTGACGTAGCCCTTTAAACGCAAAATTGTGCATTACTGCTCCAAACTATAAACTTTCAGTTTTAAACATTGAACTATTGCCAAAAAAGATCATAAATGTTTCTTATATCGAAGCAACTAATTTGACACAAATATTCATACTGGCAACCAACATAATGAGCAACGCACTATAATTTGAAGTGAGTTCGAAGCTAATTTTTAAATTCTCGACGCTTGGATCCGAAACTTTGTGAGGTATGGAAATTCTCGAAACAGGAAGTGCTAATTTTATTTTGCAAGAGGAATTTTTTGTTTCAAGGAATTTTGTTTAATATATAATTACACAAAATTAATAAAATTAATAATAACTTTTATACAAATTATACACACAAAATACAAACAAAATGTCTAAATTCTCTTTAAGATCCGATCTACATCTCTTCTTTTTCTCAACTATATTTTGTCGCATGTACTAAAAAATTTTTCTTTTGCAATAATATACTTTTCTGATAATTTCTAGATTTCGATATTTTACATTATCATTCGTAAAGCATGATTGGTCACACAACAATTGAAATTAAATTTTTAATATCCATCTCCGTGTTTTTTTTTCCTCTGCCAGCGGATAACATCTCCGGAATATTATACTTGCTTTCATCTGTAAATACGACTTTTTTCCAAAATTCAAAATTCGTTTTTGTCGATTTACTCTGGTTATAAACTTTTTTCTTCTCGTTACTCTTCCGGTAATACTCTTCTCACAGTTTCTGGATGACAATTCTTGCCCGTGGTTTCCACAATGCGTTGCGTTAATTTTGGTGCGCTAATTTTTGAATCATTTTGCACTTTACGAATTATAGCACGAACATCTCGAGCATTTAATTTTGTTGAACGGCCAGATCTAGGTTTGTTAAAAGTTGTACCTCTCAAATTAAAATTTTTTATTATTGATTGTACTGTTGCACGACTTATTTTAACTATATTAGCGATTTTTCCATAAGATTTCCTTTCTTCTCGTAGTTGTATCACTAAATTGCGAGTATCTAAAGGAATTTTCTTTCTTTGTCAACATGGTGTATTATATGTTATATATATAGTGTATTATATATTATAACAAGGTATGTATTTATTATCGAGGTCGTTTTACACTCTAACTGAAGCTATGAAGCCGAAAGTCTGTATTTATAATGCAATTGTGTTTTTGTAAGGTCGTTTAGGCATATGAAGACTTCTGTGACCTGCTAGTTTACGTTTTTTCAATTTACTTCGGAAACACGTAAATATATTGACGCAAACCATGGTTATCACGTGTTAATATGAGAATGTAAACAATTCTTTGACAGTGTGTTCTTAAATTTTTTTATTAAGTTAGATATAGCAAATTTTGTGGGTGTATGAAGACTTCTGTGACTGACTGTACATTATAAAAAAAAAATGTCTTTAATCTCTTTAGTTTTTGTTTGGTTACTTACGTCTGTGTTCCGTGTCCCGTAGAATACGCTCTGCAGAGTGGATTGAATTGTGGCGATATTTATTCCGAATACGTGAACACCATGTACGGTGTATCGGCAAATGGATACCTCAAATTTAGTTCCTCAGCGTGGATTCCACCTAAAATGTACTGCATGGACTCTATATCGAATTCCAAATATGACGGTCTAGTCGCGTTTATTTGCTTTGGCGAGGACGAGGACGAGGACAAGGACAATGTCAGGTAAGAGATTTTATCTTCTCTTACGATTACACCGTCTTAGAAAATACGTCCACAAGTTTTAGTTTATTGACAGGTTTATTCACACTTTGAAACATAATGTAACAGAATATTGATCTCTGTAGAATTATTGAAAAAAGAAGATTAGAATTGAAAATATTAGATTGGATCGAGAATGCAGCGGATCTACAAAAAAGTATTAATTTACGTTTACAACCCATTAGTTTAGAAAATATTTTTTTATAAAATCTGTGCAAAGAACAGTATGAATACGACGCTTGTCCTTCCTCGTTTTTCATATGATAGACTTTATAAAATTAAAATTAAAGTATCGCCCAAACTAACAGTTTCTCAATATAAATAGATTAATACTTTTTTACACACAGTGACCTGCTGCATCATAAAAAGAATATTATTATACAATTATAATTGAAAAAATAGTAGTGACCTTCGTATCTCCTACACGTGTCTATCTAAAGACAAACTAACAATAAGTGTTAGTCTTTGTAAATTACCTTCCTCTAAAAACAGGAAAAAATGCATTTGAGACATTTTTTTAAATAACGAATAATTTCGGAGGTAATTGCATTTATGGATTAAAATGGGACGCCCTATATACTTTTGAAATGTGAGTAATGACATCGATTTGAATGTTATATACAGCGACCCCAAAATGTTTTCGTATACACGATGAAAAATTATCGATGTTTTAAACTATTATATTACATTATTACACTATTATATTAAATTATTATTATTATATATATATGTAATTATAATGTAAAATATTATATTATTTTATACTGTAACGCTACATCACATATTATGTTAACTTTGTGAGAAAGTTAAAGTTCTTATAACAAAGTGGAGACTTCAATTTTCAAGATGGATTTAGTTATGAAAAAAATTTTTTTAATGTCCACAATAACGTTTAAATTTGCAAAATTTTTGAGAGAAAAAAATATCTTTGCTCAATCTCTTTCAAAATGATGCAGAAACATCTTTGAAAAAGAACGAACGCAATGCTGTGAAAGTAAAAGCTTCGCGCTTTAAAATGAACGAATGATTCACGTTTTGTTTCTTTCCTTTTCTTTTATTAAATTATCGCTATTTTTTGTTAAATTATTTAAATTAAATTAAATTTTGTAAAATTTATTGAATAAATATTTTTTATTAAATATGACACTGAAAAAATTTGGAACTTGGTATGAATATAATTTACATGGTGGTAATAACGGAATAGCTTTTCTCCTGCTGAAGAACGATCCTGGGGGTGAAAATACTATATGGTAGCTACAATAGTAACCGGAGCTGCCGGTTACTCATGTTGTCAAATAACTATTATATCAAATGCTATTTAATATCTTAGATTTTCAAATAAAGGAGTGCTTAAACAGAATTTGAGATTTCACCAAACAGAACGCATTTTCATTTTAATAATTTGAAACGTAAAGTAAAATATCTTCACTTTGATAATCTGAAGCGTAAAATAAAATATTTTATTTAAATGTTCTGGTATAAAATGTTTGGGTATTTTAAATTTTTAAGTGTCGTGTCATCCCATAAGCATATGCAATTTTATCGGATAATTCTTTCCTAAACTTTAAAATTTCTAATTATAATGATATTGAAAGAAATTAAGATGAGAATTACAACTTCTTTAAAATAATATTAATAGTGATATTTACAAATAATTATGGTAAAAAAATATTTTCGACAACGTTGAATTGCTTGAAAATTCCAAGAAATCGCACTACTTGCAGAATGATGTAATTTTTCTTTTTTTTTATTTTAAATTGACAGGTACAATTTCGTTTTGTTTTCGTTTTATTTCAGCGCGAATGCGAATGAGTTCTCAAAATGAAGAAAATAAAATGTTTCAAGACAGAATTCAAATATTTTCAAATAAAATTAGATATTTCATTTTCCAAAGTTATACGTACACTTTAAAATAAATAAGATTATTTACTACTTATTGTTCAAAGTAGTATTTCTTTTCATTATAGACACGAACAGCAACTGACTCGACAACTAAACCAGAGAGAAATAAAGTAATGCAAAAAGAGACATAATCGGCTTTTCCGCGTCGTTTGGTAGCATCAATCCATCGCACGCGCGCGCTTGTAAATGTCTAAGCCGATACATCGCCGCTGTTCACTCGCCGAACCTGTTCGTTTCACCTCGGAATATTTAAACCGGATGAACCAGTCGAAATTTTGTAAAATTCAACAGATGTTGACTTCGGGACATTCGCACTTGTCCTTCTTTGTTTCTCGTCGCTTGCACCAGTGACCAGTTCTACATAAATTTTTCACTCTTTCACTCACTCTCTTAAAAATTGCAGCAGAGGAAAATCAAGCCAGAGGAGAGAGTGGCTCCCCTAGTGTTTCGTTGTTAAATTATTTAGAATTTTATCTCTGTAGCGCAGAAATTAAAATATTAGATTTTATACAGAGTGATTCCTAAATACATGTCCATATTTTGACCCACGCAGTAAGATGAATAATAAATATCGTATGAATTTATATCCTACGTATCTCAGTTTTCGAGTTACAGACGATTGAAGAAAACGTTACATCTGTCGGTGTATGAGTTAAATTGAATTCACTTTGTCCATTTAGATCCATTTAAAGTCACTTTATTTCTGACGCAATTTAAAAGTTATTGCATATTCGATCGAAGTGGATAATGCGCACGATTTAGAAGAATGGATTCAGAATGTATCAAATTTCAGGTTATCCTTGATATTTTTGAGAAAGTGTAAAATTCAAATAATTTCCAATAATTTTTTAACAATTCTAAACATTTTAATAGTTTTCTAAACATTTTCTATATGTATTTTAACATGTAAATTCACCACTCAAAATATGGACATGCGTTTAAAAGTCATTTTGTATATTTAGTTATTTGATATCTACAGATATGCAGGAAGATGAAGATTAAATGTCGCAAAATCGTTCTTGATACTTATATAAAAATATATTTCTCGCAAATTGGGCAAGTTAAAGGCTTATCTGTTGAAATGTACCTTATATCATTTAATCCTCGATATTTTTGAATGTAAACTTTTCAAACTTTGCAAACCTCCCTGAAGCAACAGCTTTGAATCAGAAATAAGTGTACCTTGCTCATTCTCTGGTATTTCAGAGATTAAATATTTCGTTGTAAAAATTTATTTTTTTGTTATAACGGGGAACATGCGTAGAAATGCGAAAAAATGATGATCTTAAAATTTATTAAACGACCTTGTTCCTTCTTTTTTCTATGGACCTGTGTTGATACTACCAAGAATTACCAAAAATTAGGATTTCCAATTACCCTTGATTCCTTTATTCCCAGCAGACTTGGGCAAATTTTATTTTAAAAATGAAACGGGAAATAAATTGTTTGAAATATTATTTCGATTTATTATTTTTATGGCTATATCCTCGAATTTAAATTAAATTTCTCGAAAGTTTACAATTTATTATGAAGTAACAACCATTTCAAATAACCTCGTAATTTCTTTATCTCTATTATTCTATTCTATTTTCTCAAACGGACTAACGAAAATTGTATTTCGAAGACGAGATAATTACAAAACGAAACAAAACTTCAAATAGTCGTCCAGGTCTGGTAGTCAGAGCAATTGATAAAATTGGAGGTGGAATTTTCCGCTCAAGGTTACTCGTCACAGATGAGAAGGTTAGCTCGAAAATAGTCGTTTGTCATACTTGTCCAATTATATGAAATCGATCACTTCTTTCGTCGACTCTGAGCAAATATACATAACCAATCAATCAAAATGCCAGCGCACCTCGTTTCAAGCGACACACGTGTATACCTGCAGTAAATATTTTGATCAGATTAATGTGAGCAGCTACAATCGACTCTTATATATAGGCACTTTTTACTTATGAGAATACGTACAATCACTGAACACTATTTACAAACAGGGATCGAAATTAATAGGTTCTTCTCGCTTTTAAAAATATTCTGTTCAAATTTGTATATTAAATTAATTTAATAAATCTGTATATTAAATATTTACAATTTATTTAATTACATTAAAAATATATCTGTTTTTGTGAAATTTTATTATAGAAAGAGGTATTACGCTTGAAACATTTTTGAATAGTATTTTCATAGAACGGATATATTAGAATCTATAAAAGTTTCATGGAAACGAGTTGTTTTAGAATCTTTAATTAAAAATCCATTTTTACATTATTCGTTCAATGGTGTTCAGTGTCGATACGAATATCAAGAACGTTTTTAATACTAACGAAAAAATTATCTGTTTGTCTGACAAAAGAATTTTTATTTCCATATTCTACAAGTTCTATTTTGTCTAAAACTTTTACTTTCAAGAGCATTTGTTTATCTACTCTCATCGGAACTGGCGATGTAAGAACATTTTTCGAGAAAGTTCTACGATCCATGTTTGAAGTAGAACCTATTTAAAAATTCTCAAACATTTTTGATTCCTATTTATAAATATAATATATTGCTGTGGTTGAGAGATTTCGCGTAATTAATCCCCGTTAACAAAAATCGTACATCCTTGTTTAATTGTGTATTTTTTTTCATGTTGAGACGTAAAACGAGTTAAAAGTTAAAGATTTGTTTCTTTTCCAAAATTAAGTCTTTTGTAAGTCGAAAGAAAAAAGAAATTTTAAATTCTTGATCAATGCAAAAAAAAAAAAAAAATAAAAAAGGAAATGTCTATTCACTTTGAGCAAAATAATGTCACTTGGGCCATTTACAAGCCAAAGTTTGAATTTTTTTCAGATTTTAGTGCTGAAGCATGTCCAATTTTTTGCATAAACGTAGAATAAATTTTCTCAATAATTTAATAAATTAAATAATTTATAATAAATTTATAATAATATGATAATAAATTTTCTTAATAATTAGACTTAACACCAAGTGACAAAAATTTTTTTCATGGCATTTTCATAATAAATAATTCATTTACTTGGAAGCAATGTTATTATATCGTATATCGTTAGGTAGCTATTCCTGTAACAACAAATTTTACAGCGTCTATTTGAGTTTAAATTCTGGAAGAAATTTCCAAAAAGTATACACACGTGTTATTTCATGAATTGTTTTGTCGGTCGATTCTCAAGATATTAAAAAAAAAAAATTTCTGCATTTGTTTGAACGAAATCATCCGATCCCTAAGAAAATACGAGACCAACGAAAGATTTCAATCATGATCAAATTACACACAAGCACACAAAGTTTCGTAATTCTATGAATCTCCAGATTGTCTTACTTTCTTCGTAAATTTCTTATTGCTAAACAATCGTGTTACTCGTTTAATTGCACGGTAGATTTGTCTAACTTGAACGAACGTGAAATATTCCTGATAAAGGCCCTGTTTCGTCGTCGGGTATTATTTCAAAAACCATAGATGTAAAAGATTGGACGAGCCTCGAGAGGGATGCTGGTCAACCGTTCAAACCTAACCTAAACCAACATCTTTCGCGGCAGCACGTATTGTGCCTGCATCACTGCCAGATAGCCAAGCTGTTCGCCAGTGATACTGACAATGTATACGCTCGTATATCTTCAAGCAGAAGAATAAATAACAATGGCACAAGTCCATTTGCCTGATGAATAGAAGAAGGACCATTCACCGGGACAAGTCGTAACGAAGTGGCTATACATTCGTGTTTGCTCGTTCGCTTCTTCTCTCGTAATATATGTGCGCATCTTTTTGTGTGTGTATGTGTATGTGTGTGTGTTCGTTTTCCCTCTATTTACTGTGATCTATTCCAGAGCACCGTCCATTGACGTTTCAGCAGAATTTCGCGACTTTTCTAAATTTCTAATTGCTCTTTTAATTCTAGAGCTGTTGAAGTCAAACTTGTTTTTACGAAACGGTAGAGATGGTATTGGAGAAATTGATATTGGCTTTTTTTTATTGAAATAGAATTCTGTTTGGTTCTCGTTGTAATTTATTACCCGAAATAAAACTTGTTCCGAATCATATTCTTTAGACGCCACTCGACATTCTCTGTGAAAAAATATCGATCTATACACGTCGAAAAATGATTGATTCAATATTTTGACTTTGATTTTACAAAATCTGTTAGTATATGAGGAAGACAAGGGCAATATGAATATAAAAATATTAGAACAATGTGAACACAAAATTCTCAATTCACGAAAATTTAGATTACTAATTCTAATAAAATATAAATTAGTCATCCAGTATTAATGATTACAAATTATTAACACGAGCTTTTTATAATTATTGATTTATCTAAATAGTAATTAATTGATTGCGACTTAGAATTATCAAAACGGTCAAAATTTATAGTTTCTTTTATAATTTTTCTTAGAAATTTTATATGTGTTATATATTTTTAGATATTTAAATGACTTTTCGTAAAGTGTATAGATAAGAACTTGTGTTCTCTATTATAAAGTTTTTCTAGTTTTACTTTAATTTTTCACTTTTCTTACTTTAATGTCTCTGATGGAAATTTCGTGTTTTAATACTAGAACTATCAGAAAGATCAAAATTTATAATTTTTTTCAGATTAGTTTTCAAGACTCAGTGTTCTTCAGAAATTTAAACGATCTTTTATAAAATAAAAGTTTGTGTGTTTTTGCTGTATTATAATTTTTTCCCTATTTCTTGCGCTCTAATTTCTCTGATACAATTTTTGTATTTCACTCATGTACTTTGGTAGTTTTAGTATCAATGAATACCGTGATTATGATTTCATTCGGTAATCGATTACAGAGATAATTGCGAAAAAGATCAATTAGCGTAGTCAGTCTCGTGATGGGTAATATGCTTTCATACTATGAAGGCAAGTAATATTTTCAATCATGTTCCATTTTGAAACATAAATTATTAATATTAAATCACCTTTTTGGTAATTTTATTGTGGATATATGTATGCGTAATTCGTGGTTTAATTTCGTTGTGCAAATCGAGGTTGTTAAATATTTTACTCGGTTTTTAGACTTGATGCCTTCGTTTCATAATGCGTGACATAATTTTAATAGAACTTTCTGCCTTGTTAAAACAAGTAAAGAAGTAGATACAGGCAAAATAAAACGAATACAACTATTACTACTTCATATTTTATAGAAATAGAAATTATCTATTTTATAAAAATATTTTACATTTTATTAACCACTTGCGCTGGCGACTGATTGCAGACCATAACGAGTGACCGAACCGTATAAAATAATTTGTCGCTTTCATTTTGAATTCGTCGGTACGATATCACTGGATAGAAATTATTGAAAAGTAATAAATTTATTATTCGTTTTGCCTGGGTTATACTTAAATATACTTAAAACTGAGAGAATATTGCAATTTTGGGACAAAAAATTCTCGACGTGCGTGGCAAGTCATTGCAGCGCAAGAGGTTAAGTAGATGGTATATTTTACGTTTTAATATCCATATTTTATACGAACGAGGTGTTAATAATATTTTAATATGATACATGTATGTACAAACAGAACACATAAAATTTTATAAAAATAATAGTTTCATTGTTCTCTCTGAATAATACGTTGTAATTAAGCAGCTACTGTTTTCGTACTACACAAGTTTGTTAAACAGTTAACAATTGTAGCAAAATGCTGTTTAAATAATTTTTTTTTTGTGGTAGTGTAATACAAGGGACGAAGCACAGCGTGACCAGTATAATTTTTATTATTTGAAAGTAATTGCCGAGAAAATTTACGAAATTATTGCGGTGCAGTTCAACCTTCTCCGTTGTAACGCGTTGTAGGAAAAGTCCCTCTTGACTTTCTCAGTGAAACGACATTTTTATTTGTGAGTGTTGCGTAAGCGTTTCAAAGCTGTTGCATCGTGTATACACAACCTAGAGAATTAAAAATGTTACGAGAAGTGACTGTATACAGGGTGTCCCATTCGAAACGTTTCACGATCAATCTGTATACTCTCAGTTTAAAGCGTAAAACTTCCATTTCGATTATCTCAAGATGTTTTCACATCGTGAATAGCGAATAGGAAAGTAATTCTCGAAAGTAGTTCTCGAAAGTTGTACAAATTCAGACATGAAAACGTTAAAAAACTTTTTCTCGTGATTGGACCGATTTACTAAATTACAACAAAGTTTTAAGTATCGAAAATTTTTCGTTTATAAATTAATTGTCATGCGATATTGACTCCATACGAAAACAGTTTGTATCTGCTAGAATATTTCATCATAACACGGTGGTGAAATTTTTTTCATCTTGCAAGGCCAGAACCTTTTTATATTTTTATATTCTACGTATATTCTATTTTCATATTCTCTATAGAATATTTTATAGTTTTATAATAGTTTTAATATATTTTATAGTTTATGCTTTTTTTAGAATACTATATATTTTATTTATAGAAGACTATTTTACTTTCTACGCGTAAATATTCAAGAAAATATTATTCGTGTTAAAATCCCCAAGACTGATCACTGTTATTCTCCACTTTAATTTTTACACCTGCTGAATAAATGTGAATGTTTCATACATACAAAGTACACACATTTGCAGAGGAAAATTAAAAAAAAAAAAATTCGTTTGTGCTTTCTTTTTTCAGAGCGATAATTTCCATCGTTCTAATGGGAATTAGTTGCATCTTCCTGCTCTTGACACTGATCGTCTATGTCTGTCTACCCGTGCTTCAAAATCTCCACGGCAAAACTCTGATGTGCCACGTCTCGAGCCTCCTGACGGCTTTCCTTTGCTACACCGTGATACATTGGTTGTCGAAAAGCAAACTAGGAGAGGACGTTGTACTGTGTTACATATTAGGTACGTTGTTTACTCATTTCCGTACAGTGTTCCGAATGAAAGTAAGACACGCACGAAATATCGAAATTGTCGAAATAGATCACCGAGTATGTAGAAATAAATATTGGGTTGGGCAACAAGTCCGTGCGGATTCATTTTCTAAATGAATAACACAAGACTTTATCTTACAAACAAAGTTTGTAACAAACACAAAACTTTGTCATACAAACTTATTTAACAACAAATTTATTTAAAAATGCATCGCTCATTTTGATCCACTACTTTTTGCCATCTTTCTAATAGTTTCAGAATTTGGTGCTCAAAAATGTCTCGATTTCTGTGGCAAAAGACCAATCAAAGATGCATCATCAAATCAAAGAATTTTTCTCTTGGAATTCACGGAATTCTCTTTGAGAATTCTGAAGAGAGTGAAAGTCTGATGGTGCAAGGTCTGGTGAATAAGAAGGATGTGGTAATGCATCCCATCCTAGCTCTAAAAATTCCTGACAATTCTCCAATGACGTATGGCGTTATCATAATGAAAGATAACTCCTTTGCGACTCACTAATTCTGGACGTATTTTATGAATGACATTACTTATAATTTGTCCAGTTGTCGATAGTACACACTCGAACTAATCGTTTCATTCCTTGAAAAAACACGATGCTTTTCCAATCTTGTCAAATTGCGACATAACCTTCCCTTGAATCTTTGCTCTTGAAGTGCTTTCGGCCGTGTCGTCACGCTTGCTCCACGATCTTTTCCACTCGATGTTACTGTAGACGATTCATGTTTCATCGCCTGTTATCGTACGTTTCAAAAATAGATCGTTTTCCTCGCGTTTCAAAAGTGGATCGCACGTGGTAATGCGTTTAATCAGATGAACTTGTCTAACAACAAGTTGGTGCGGTGTCCAAACGTCGAGTTTACTCACGTATCCAAGCGTCTTTAAATGATTCTCCACGCTTGATTTTGATACGTTCGGAATTTCTGCCAGGTCTCGCGTCGTGTAGCGATGATTTTCATCGACTCACGCCTTTATTTTGCCGCTATCGATTTCCACTTAGTTGACATCAGTCTTTCTAAGTATGGTGCGTGTTTAATATCGAAATTACCAAAACGATATTTGGCAAACCATTTTTGGCCCATTCAGACAAAGCATTTTTACCATGCACGTCACAAATTTTTTTACGCGCTTGCGTCGTATTCAAAATAAAGCAACAAAATAAAGCAATAAAAATGCTCGTTTTGATTTCCTGTTTTTAAATTGACACGCGATAAGAAATATTCAAATTTGCACACAATTTCTTTTTGAAAAAGTGAGCTTGATACGTCCTCTGTCGAATGGATGAAAAATCTCCAGGATTGAACTGAAGTTACTTGCGTTTTAAAACGTCTACAACCATCGGAGAAGACCACGCAGACTTATTGACCAATCTTTCTAATATTTAAAACTGCGTGTCGAAATTGGCGGCTCACGTTTTAAAGAACTATTCTGGTCTCGGGTCAGGTCAAAGAAAATATTTATTAAAGTTTAATTTCAAATAAAATATAATAAAAAATTATTACGAGTTACGTATTAATGGAGTCTCTTTTGGATATCTCATCTGAAGCAAAAAAGTGACATTTAATCACTATGGCGTGAACGAGAATGAGATAAAAATCAGGTTTATTAAAAAATATCGACAATTTTAATCTTTCGTCTTTGGCTGGTTAAAAGTAAAAACAGATTTAAAAAATTTCTTTTTCACGCGATGACAATTATTTTAAAATTTTCTGGCTGATGAGTTGATCAATTAGAACTTTAAATATCGTGTCAGTCATTTCGAGAAAACGAGACACGTTTAAGAAAGAATTCTGTCACACTTTTTTGCATCATTCTCTCTTCACCGAAAGCGCATATAAAAATATATCTGACATGGTCTGAAAAAACTCCCCTGAGAGTTTAACGCGCAATGCAGATTCATTTCCACGAATGTCAAAAGAAAAGGATTGGTATTATAATTGAAAGATGAATTAAACGTTATTGAATATTGAATTTAAAGGATTAAATGTCAAATGTTATTGAATGTAAATATTGATTATTGTAATTAATTATTAAACGCATGTCAAGTATTACTGAATATAATTTAAAAGAGGGTGAGGACGGGTCAAATTTAGCCACGTGAAAAGTTTACGAGTAGGGATATTAAAAACAGCGAGTCAGAATTATTAAAATCTC
This sequence comes from Tetragonisca angustula, assembly GCA_036937485.2. Lineage (NCBI taxonomy): Eukaryota > Metazoa > Arthropoda > Insecta > Hymenoptera > Apidae > Tetragonisca > Tetragonisca angustula. The sequence goes on from JAWNGG020000264.1 coordinate 292,236, forward strand.
CAAAGATCAGATGAAATGAATTTTATTCATTATCAAGTTTAGCAGAAGAAATCCGTTGAATTAAATACAACATTCGATGTTAATAGAAGTTTGGCATAGTTGGCAATTGTTTAATTTCCAGTTGATTCGCGCCACAATCACAAATTTGGTTCTTTCAGACGAATTGTCCGAAAAATGTAAATATTCCAACACACGTAAAAGAGTTTCTTTAATTTCGTGAAAGCAAAAATACACAAAAAATACGCATGTCCAAAATTGTGTGTCCACGCGTTACTAATTGACTAGAATTGAAAAGAACGCAAGTTTCTGAAAGTATTTGTCTTCATTTTCAGGATACATCCTGCTCTTCGCCTTTCTGTCAGCCTTCTCCTGGTTGAACGTCATGTGCTTCGATATATGGGAGACATTTGGGTAAGATATTACTGGCCATTTGTATTAGTTTTCTTTAGCATGTTGCTTCACCTTTTCATTTTTTATTTCTTTTCTCCATTTTGATCAATTGTAACTGTCGCGAAGGTTTCTAGAACGAATCAAGTGAATCAAGTCGATACTGCGTAAGTAGAAAATAAGTTGGAAATTAATTAGAAAAAGACAGCGAAAGTAAAAAAAAAAATTGATTTTTGACGAAATAATTAATAAGACAGAAAAAACGTCTTTCTTCTTTCACAAATTATGCCATCCAATTTCTTCGCATGCACATTTGCACACGAGTCACACGGACACGCCATCATCACAGATGATTTCAAAGATTAATATTATTCAGTATACGATAAGATTTATGAGAATGATTCTTTTGACTTGACCTACAATATTTGCAAATTGCACAGGATTTTTATTACTGAGAAGATTGCACTTGAGACTGAAAATTAAAATATTTTTCAGCAGTTACTTACATAAAAAAAAAAAAAAAAGAAAGAAATTACAAGCTTACATCAAAGGAGACTTGTCTTATTTCAAGAAGGCAATTATTTAATTTGGTCAGATTAGTTAGAGATAGGAATATAGTTTAAATGGCTACAAATGTTATAAAAACATATCAGTAAGGACACACACACACACACACACACACATATATATATATGTGACAGAGATTGATACGGGTGGCCAAATATTTCTAGCACGTAGGCTAACAGCCCTGATATTTGGCTTGAACTTTGTAAAGGAATTGTTGAATTTCCGGATCCGTGCGCGTGTCCACTCTTCTTGTTCTCACAGCTGCGTTTCATCGCACTCTCGAGTATGAGTGTTTTATTTTCTCGTCCCTTGCTCGCCGTGTTTTCTTTTTACTGTTATTCCCTTTTTGCTTTCCCTTTCCTCGATATGTGTATGTTTTCCTATCCTCCCTCTTTCTCTTTCTCTCCAGTTTCGTCCCTCCCTCTTCTCTAATTCTCGATCGAGCTGTTGATTTAATTCGCTCTGTCGCCGCCGTGAAAAGTGCAGACACATCACGCGGTACAAACTGCGAGATTACTCGGATTTAATCGTCGATTTTTCAATTAATTAAAATCATCTTTCGCTCTTTTTCCACGATTTTCAGCTTTTAAGGAGATATTCTGGTAATCCGACATATAAGAATGGACATCTTTGGGATTTTTTTGTAAGGAAACCATGATACATTTTGATACGCAGTTTTCGCAAACAGATTTATTCATATTTGAAAAGTAATTACAATTTTTTTTTAACGAAATTAATGAAAATTGTGGAAATTGTACAGCTTTAGGTAAAGCATGTTTTTAAAAATGGTTTCGAGTGGCTGACGTGATTCCGGCCCATCTGGTTATTTGAAAATAAAAAACCAAAATGCATCTTAATAATAGTATAAATATGGCTATCGCATAAACCACAGAAACAGCGAAATTTCGAAAATTAAAAGAGTGACAGCATTTTGAAGTTTAAATATCGATTTTTCTTGTGTTTTTCGTCCTTTGGGTGGTAAATAGAAAAAAAACATCAGATTTTGAAATCCGTGGTTCATGGGATAAAGGTACATCCGGTGAAGATCTCCTCCAAATTTCAAGTCAATCGGTCAACTAAAAGGTGAGATGTTCCGTCAACCAGTTTAAAAAATATGGATTTGAGAAAAACACATTTGAAGTTTTTGTACAAAAATATTCTTACTTACAATCAATCGAGCAGTACAAAAAATAAAATGTTATAAAGTAATAATAATATAAAAATGAATAATAATATAAATAATAGTATTATAAAATAAAATATTTTTTGAGGAAAACACATTTGAAGTGTGAAATATTCATACTTACGTTGCGAGCAGCACACCGTTTCCTTTAAACATCTATAACTTTGATAATTTTACGAATTCAAACGAATCCTTTTACATAGACATTTTCGAAAGCATATACTTTGAGAAAATGTAAAGATAAAAATTGATTTTTTTTTAAGTCGGATTACCAGAGAACCCCCCTAACGTAAGACTGTCTCTAAAATTTCTCAAAGTTAAACGACAATTCGAATTGACTTTTCGTTGAATTTCTTCGTTCAATGCCTTTCAAGCCAATTTTAAATACAAGTTGAATATTTATTTTGCGAAGAATTTTCGATGAAATTTTATCATTTTGTTCAGAATTTTCTACAGATAAAATGTCGTATCGCGAAAAGTCCATAAATGCTTCATTAAAAAGTTAGCAACAAAAATGAAGCTACACGTACTTTCATGTGCATTTCGAAGATTTCGTTGTCAGTCTTTATCAATGCGAAATTGAAATCAAAGTGCCATTGAATTTACCACGGACCGAATTTCACATCAACTTTTATCGGATTTTCATTCTTGTTCAACTGATTCATTATTTGCAAATGAATATTATTCAGGAATCACAGCCATTGTAACCAGAATGAAAAAAGTCACGGGATGACAATTATTTTTTTAATTAAAATGCTTTCGATTGCAAATGACGACTGCAAGTTTTCAGAAAAATTTTCTCTTTCGGTTGCCGATAAAAATCGTTTTTCTCGTTAATTTTTGCAAGATTTGCGTCAGAAAGTAGCTCTACGATTTTTAAAACGTTTCAACGCAGTTGCGCAGGATCGTTTCGATCGAATTGAAAACAATACTTTACATTTTACACGTTACTATGAACCACCGAAATGGAGTTTTCTTCATCGAGTAATCGAAAATAAATCTCTCTTATCGATAATTATTGCAACCTCTCATCAATAATGATTGTCAGCAACGAGAAAATTTTTCGGTCATTTGTAATTGTTATTTGCTATCAAAATATATAATTTCTTAATCGTGTAGTTTTTTTAAAAAAAGAATTTTCTACATTTTGAGATTTTACACTCTCAACAAATTTCAATTACTGATTTCTTTTATAAAAATTTTCGCCAAAAATTGTTACGTTTAGTCTTTGATATTTTTCCACGAGCAGAAATGATCTGAAAATGAACCAAAAAATGGTTCTTTCGTGTTTGTCGCACTTGGAATTTTCGCTTTTTAACGAAGCATTCATGGGCTTTTCGTTACATGACATTCTAGTCTCAGTTTCTCCTACAAAAATTGGCCAAAATTTGAATTCTCTGTATATACAGGGTGGGTCGCCACATATTGCCATCTAGATTTGCGTCATTATTATTACGCGTAACGAAAAGAGTTTCAGATGAAGTTGAATGTTTTCGAGAGGAGCACATTTTGATGATACTAATTTTCTTGTAGGTGTAGAGGACATATGAAGATCATTAATGTTTTTTAAAACGAAATATTCTTTATAACACCTTGATATTCTTTATAAAAAAGTATTGACCTATTTACGTTAAAAAATCATTAGCTTAGGAGATATTTTAATTTTAATTTTGTAAAATTATCGTATGAAAGACTTGGAAGAAGAAGGATAGTATTCTTATATTTATACTGTCTTTGTCTTTCACGCATAGATTTTACAGAATTAAAATTAAAATATCTCCCAAACAAATGATTTCTTATCATAAATGGTTAATTAGTTAATAGTTAATAGTTAATTAATACCTTTTTAAAAATACATGATTCCATTCAAAAAAACGTTAATGACCGTCATATGTCCTCTACATGTCCACCTACAAGAAAACTAGTATTTTTCGCTACGCGTAATAATAGTGACGTAAATCTAGATGGCAGTATGTGGTGACCCACTCTGTATAGGAAACTAGAATTCTCTTACGTGAACGATATCAATTTCAGATACTTGCATTTCATCGAAACTTTTTGCAAAATCTGTCAGTATTGAATGTGTTAAAAAAGAAAAAAAAATATTGCTGTACAGAGTTTCTTGTGTCAAGAAATTCATTATGAACAATGGCACGCAAGCTTCTCGTTTCGTTTGCTGTAAAAAATCATGGTTGATAAATCATCGTTATTTCTGCGAGAAGTATGGTATTTTAGTGAAGTAGAAATTGATTTTAATTAACGGCGAGGCTACAAAGAACCATAAAAGGTATAAATAGTTGTTTCGTGGACGATTTTAATTCATCGAAGACTCTAGCATGTATTCTCGCACTTCGCGCCGTCGTTTCTAGGAGTTTGTGTTTCTAAGCTGTTGTTTTAGCTGGTAGACGTGTAAATATTAGTAGAAAATAGATCCACGTGAATCGAGAATCATCCTTCCGATTCTGCTCGTCCCTCCAATCTCGGTTTATGTGAAAATTTTTCGTTCCAGCCGTCATCTTGTAAATTTGTTCCTTCGATCAACGAACCGATAAAAATTTGCACGATAAATATTCGAAGTGATTGCTTCGCTGCAATTTACCGCGACTGACAAGTCTCTGATGACTTTATTCTGACAAATTTACTCTAACGAATTGAACGCAAGAATTGTTTTAACAGCATGATAACTGTGCTACCACATGCTGATAGTTTCTCATTATGTGAATTATCGATAAATTCAAAGTACAAAGATTCTTACGGTTTCTGACTTGTCCCCAATCATTTCACGAACATAATCTATTGGAGGTCATTGAACTTGACACGAGCTAGAGGTATGTGAATTTGAAAATACGTAATTCAGTAGAAAAAGTGAAATCTTGAGTATCTTATCGGACAATTATCGAACAATAATTCGATATTTTTAATTTGAATAATTCGATATTTACAAAATCGATATTTTTATCGAACAATCTTTTATACATTATTATATTATTATTATTTATAAGACAGGTTGAAATTTTCAAAAAATCGATTCCTTTTGTTTTGTTTCAAATAGTAGTCTGAAGTCTTAGAAATATGATACAAAAGGTCCTAGCTTCTAAAACGACTTATTTTGGGGTATAACAATAAATCCGCGGATACAAAATAATTGAATTTGTATCACTGTTTACAAGCAGTATTATAAAGTAAATCGCGTGACTCGAATATTACTTTTGGCGACTCGAATATTATGGGACTTGAATTCAATTTAGTTGTGAATTTGTAAAAAAACTGTGATATATAAGTAAAAAAAGTAAGTAAAGGACACATCCTTATGAAAAATGACGTTGTGAAACTTTAAACGCGTTTCCCTCGAAATTAGGTTTTTAGAAACAGTATGCAAGATATCACGGAACCTAACCAACCGATTACCGTGAAACCGTGGTACGTATCTTTAGCATAACACTTACTAGGGATTGACTATCGAACATTTTTTAATTTTTAACAATTTCGAAAAATATAAACAAAAAAGGTAGAAATTTTTGGCATAAATTCGATACATCGAAAATAAATAGCTGCCATTTTCATAATTTTCACAAAAATGAAAATGTTGGATCGTCAATCCCTAGAGAATATTGTTTACTTTTAAACGTATTTTGCCTTTTTGTTGCAACTAATCCTGTTTGGCTGGAATCACGCACACCGATAGGCAATGTAAGAAAAAAGTTATGTAAAAGGATGTTATGTAAAAAGTTAAATAAGAGTCTTTTTTTGTTTCTTAATGTTGCCTTTTATAGTTCATAATGTGTTAAAATAAACCACAAGAGTTCGTGTCTATCAAATATGTATTTTTTTTTATTAGCCCTCCAAAGTATTTGTAATTTTTAGGCCAGTCAAACCGTCCTGCCCTCTTAAACAAATTTAAATAAAATGTTATTTAAAATTTTAGAAATTTCTTTTATTGTAGCCGACCGATCGACTTTTGCAAACTGAAAATTGATCAACTTCTGTTCTAAATCAAAGACGAAAAGTAAAAATTGTCACAGAAATTTTTACGAAAGAGATCAGTAATTGAAACTTGTTTGTTATTTAAGTAGATGACATTAATTTCAAAATTCAAAGAAAATTTAAAACGGACTACGTTATGAAAGAGTCGAATGTTTCGGTAAAAATTATAAATGACTGAAAAAAAATTTTTTTGACGATGACACTTCTGCTTCAGTCGCTAATATTGTCAAGTTTTGTAATGTGAATGATCTAAGAAAGAGAATCAAAATAAATTTTCTTCACTGGTGATTGTTATGAGTAAACCATAAATTTTTATGCATTTGTCGAAAATTTGAACGTGCAAAATTGCATAGGATGCAAATACTGTAAAAGAATATTCATAATATTCGTGCTATAATATCAATTTTCCATAATGATTTCGTTTTTCAAATTGTAATTCAAGAGATATTAATTTGCAGGAAAATCCGGATTTAATTATTAGCAATTGAAATAAATTTCGTTACTCATCGATGACTGTTATGACCAACCGAAAGAGAGTTTCCAATAGCTAATCCAAATGATCACCAATAACTGTTGCCAAATGGTTATTGGCAGCCGAAAAATTTTTTAGACAGTTTGTAATTGTTATATCCAATCAAGAACACTTTAATCAAAAAGTAATTGTTTTCTCGTAACTTTTTTAAATATTCTGGTTATAATAATTATGGTGTGGTTCAAAATTTTTTCATTGGAAGTGTTTAAAAAACACTGTGCATGTATAATTTATAATTTATTAAAATATTCAATTTTAACATAATTGCTAAATAACATGCAGAAATATTTAACGCGTATCAGTTTGTAATAATCGAAAAGAAGAATTACATTGAAAAGAAAAATACAAAAGAATCGATATAAAATTTCGAAAATGACGTTAATTTTAATTAACAGAGAAATCGTCAAATAGTCGTGACTAATGCATGTATGATAGAAAAACTGCCGATAATTATTCACGATTCAAGTTCACTTTTGCTGTTTGCATTTGATTAAAAAAATATGACAAACCCATATTTGCAGATTTTCTAATTTTTATGTCACTTGGTGGCTAGAGTGAAGTATTTTAATAGGATAAGATTTTTCCCGATTCCAAAGTATAGTAAAAGCCTTTTAAAATCCGCGAACTTTCGTAAAAGATTGAGGACACGTTTAACTGGATTGTGAGTGTTGATGCTTTTAAAAGATTATACAAAATTATAACATTTCTAGAAAATGTGTGAAATTTTCAACAAATGTATTGCAATTGGATAGCGAATCTTTATGCAGGCATAATTTATCGAAATGTGTAAAATGAATGCCAAATATATGTAACAAAATTTATTTGCTGTAGCCATTCAAAAAATTATTCGTAAACTCTCGACGAAAAATTGTCGATATTTCAAATTGTTACAACTGTGGGTGTTTATGCGTTTTCAAATTTTCATGAACTATTATTTGAAGAACTGAAAGTTAAATAGAAAATTGTGTTTCTACATGTATCATTGTAATTAAAAAATAGTAGATCAATTAAATTAAAAGAAATTAATATAAATAAAATAAATTAATATAAATGAAATAAATTAAAATAAATAATTAATTAATTAGTGAAAAAGAAGAGTATTTTAGACATTTGACATATTTTCTTATGTTACCTCCATTATGTGAATTTTTGAACATCAAATGCATAAAATTTGAAATGCATAGAAATTATAAATGCATAAATATCCGCAGTCGAGTTATAACTTTGCGAAAAGAAAACGATCCCATTAGTCTCATTTTAAAGCATGAAGCTTCTACTTTAACAATCGCGTTAGTTTAATTTTTTCAAAGATATTTTTAATATTAATATTTTTCTAATATTAATATTTTATATTATCTATCATCAAGTAGCAGATGGGAAAATAAGGATACGTGAAACTTATATAACTTATATAATTATTATAATTTTTATAACTTTATTACTTATTACTTATAATTTTTCTCAAAAATTTTACAAATTCGAACGTCTCTGCGAGCAATGAAAATTTTTTTTGCAACAGAATCCATCATAGATTTAAAGATCCAAAGAGCCTCCCATTTACAAATGACCCCACAAAACTTGATGTGCGACGTATTTTTGACTTTTGGATAAAAAGTATATCTTCTGCTATTTCAACAATCCATTAAATCAGCCCGAAAACAATGACGACCGAAACTTTTGCGTCATTGCGATTTTTCGATCGTCTATACGCAGTCAAACAACTTTGTAAATAGTTGTAGAAAAGTTTGCAATATTGCAGAAACTAACCAGATCGCAATTTTTCCAATTTAAAGGAATGTCTATTATTCTATAACGCTATATACTTTGCACATTTTTTTCTGAAGTTTCTTGTTTTATTTTCATCTCGATTGGTCATGCAGCGATAAATAAAATCAGAAAATTTATTCAGATTAATTTGATATCCAAGGTATTAATTTGTATCGCATTGAAATTGTCTATCGTTCTATGGTCAGTATTATGATCATTTCTCATTCGAATCTTTGCCATTATCTTCCAAATAATTAATCCAAGAAATGTGTCAAATAGAACCAGCATTGTTTCGAGGGAACATTTATGTATACCATACGAAGGTCGCCCCATATCTTGTAACGGGATTAATTTCTAGACAAGTATCTTTAATTTCTTTGTATCATCAGAGTGCTCTCATCCATCGTGACTGCTGAGCTCAGAAAAAGATACATGTTTCTGCAAAAATAGAAAACGAAAATAAAATACTTTACACAGCTAACATTTCTGGACTTTTCCTTTTTTATGAAAGATCTTCAATTTGGATTTGGAAATTATAAAAATGTAACACGTCGTGCGGTGTAATTCCGTTTTACTTTCAATCTTCAAGATTTTTGTACTCATAACATCTCAGTTTATCCATTTATTTAATATTGTGCAATTTATATGCGTTTATTTCAGTTTATGTTCCTCATTTCTACTTTCGATACTTTTCTTGCGGATCGTTATAATAATTGTTTCGGGATATCAATTTATCAGAATTTAATTTACGTTAAATTCACGTGAAATCATACGAGTATTAATTACTATCGTTATATAACGCACAGAATCTACAATTGTCACTTTTCTACAATTATGCAGGAAAGATTGAATCATTAATTATAATTATACGGCAAATTTTCGTTATTAAGCAACAAATTGACCGTGTTATAAGTGGAATTATTAATAATTGATTTTGATTTAACGATGCTTTATATACAGTGTAATAATACATTTATTCTTCAAAATTAATTAATATTTTAATCTCGTAAATATAATACTCGTAAATAGACGGCGGATTTTTATAGATTTTATGGAGCATTTTGAAAATCGTATGCAGTTTTCGTAACATGTAAAACTATTCAAAACGTAATGTTTTTCGTACAATATTTAACAAACAAAATAATTTTTTATTTAGATTTCGCTTCTCTTAATTATCTTTATAAAAATACAAAATTGAATAAACATCCGTATACGCATAAAATTTAATATAAAATAGATTTTGATGTATTGTTCAAACGTTATCTGTATCTATCTGTATATTTTATTATATGTATGTAGATATATCTAGATATAGTATGTATCTATATATATTTTATTATATGTATCTAAATATATTCATAGATAATAAATTTATAATCATAAATTTATATATCTTAGTATAAATATCTTTCAAGAGGGAACCGGATAATTTTACTAGTTTGGTAGATCATTCTGAATGAAAAATGTCATATACACTACGAGTTTTGATTCAGTTGTTTTTTATTCATTTTTATTTCAAAATGTAAATTTTTTAATTGGAAGAAAGAAGTAACATTTTATTTTCCATGTACTTTATATCTTTTTTTTTTACTCGGTTTTTTACTAGATTGAAAAAAGTACTCAAAACATCTTCTTTTGTTAATTTGTGTACAGGGTGGACTACTTGAATGGACTCATCTATGTAACTCTGTTTTTAGAGACATGGATAAACTTTGTCGATAAAAGTTACTAAAGAAACCATGATATAGCATGATATAGCAATTTTTTGGTAGGTGGAGTGATTTCGAAAATTTCAAGATCACCTTTTTACTTTTTTAAATAGAATAATGTACTTTTTCATTTACTAATCAATATAGTTCAACGTTTTCTATAAATAAAAAAAAATATTAACTTTGACGTGTCGAAAAATTATTAGTTTAGGAGAGATATTTTACTCTTAATTCTGTAAAATCTATCGCACTCTTGTGTTTGTATCATACTATCCTTGTTTATACTCTTATATTTGTACTGTCTGTTTATGCATAGATTTCGCAGAATTAAAATTAAAATATCCCTCAAGCAGGCAATGTTTTGACATCCATAAATTAATGTTCTTTTACAGAGAATGTCCAGTTTTTATTAATAAAATTTATCTATGCCTCTAAAAACGTCTCCAAAACAATGGAATTATTCAAGTGATCATTATTTAGGGAATCATTCACTCTGGAAAAAAGAAGAATGAAGTGTATGAAAAATAAAAGAATATTTCTGTATTCCAATTACAAATATAAAATCTACTTTTTGAAATAAATAAAAAGCAAGTGAATCAAAATCCATAGTATATACGTATTTTTTATTCAGGACGATTTACCATAAATACGCTAGTAAAGTCATTTTCTTTTAAATGTTTCCCATTGTTTTTGAAGATATTTGCGAAAAGTCACGAAAATTTTGACGTAAATTGCTTGAACGAAGTGCACGTGAAAACTGTACCAATTTTGGTCCAAAGAATTTGTTGAGTTTCAACGTTACACTATTTTTACCCACCTATTTTCACACAGTACAAAATTGTGATCAAGGGAAAGTTCTATTTTTAATTTGAGCCTTAGTTTAATTTTTAACAGTTATATAGTTTTAACATAGTTTGAATATTTAGTTTTATTTAGTAATATTTAATTTTATTTTTAATTCGAGTATTACGTTTGATGATTGAAGTTCTTTTAGTTTCTCTTCTTCGTTTGATAAACACAGATTGTTTCCTAAAATATATACTTGTAGATTTAGAACTTTAAGTTATTATCACGAGTAGATTTATGCAAATTCACATTTTTATAAATTAAATGTAGAAAAGAAAAATTAGACAAAAGGGTTGATTTCTCTGTTAATCATTTACATTCTTTGATATTTTACTTTCTATACATCCTTGCATTTTCAAGTTTCTTGTTATTCTAAAAATAACATACATGCTCCATGAATATTACCAAGCTTAATTTCTTTTTAGTATTTGTTTTGTAACTCTTAAGAAAAAATGAATAAAATATCTGTCAACTATCCCCCCCCCTCCTCCTCCTCCAGAAAGTGAAAGTTTCAAACCTACGTCTTCTATACAGCATTCAAAATTTCTCTTTTCAGGAAAGTACGCGGCACTATCATTCGGGGGAGAAGTCAGAACAAAAGATTCGCGTTTTACTGTGTTTACGCGTGGGGCTTGCCGATCTTTATCACGTTTCTCTGCATTCTGGCTGACAAGGTACACGTTCTGCCAACGAACATGGAGCCTCACTTTGGCGAAGAACGTTGTTGGTTCGAAAGTAAGTTACCAATCGAGAATAACACGTTTCTTTTCTTCCAAAGACAATTCTGTTACGTTCTACAATTGCAAATGTTGTCTTCAAAGGTATAGACATTATTTTTGGTAGAAGAATAGCGTCAATTTTTAACTTTCTAGTTATAGTAAATTTACCATCTCTTTCTATGTTTAAAAAAATCATTTGTAAATCCACTTACATCGAATGATTTTCGAACTAGCGAGCCAACCATCTCTTTGAGAGTCGTAGGGTTGTTTACCCACTTTTTACAAGCGAAATTAAAATTTCTATTCTTCGATTGACTTTTTTGTTTAGACAAAATGGTAAATATAATAAAATATATTATTTCACTAAACTGTCGATCTTTGAATTCTTGCAGTTTTGTAATAAAAAAGGTGGTGCAAAATTTTCAAACAACTGTGACTCGCGCTGACATCTTTTCGTCGTGTCAGTTCGTTTCAACGAAAATTCGAGTTCCGTAATTCACAGTTCAATAATTGACGTTCTCCGTCGTGATTGCACGCCGCAATTAAAACGAGAATGTGCAGATTCTTTTTGAATTTCATAAAACTTTCATGCCTTTCGGATCGATCAATTAAATAACCGAAGTTTTATATTTTCGAACCATGGATTGCGCAGTTTTTAATGATTCTCTCAAATCGAATTTTAGACAAATAATATGGAGTAAAATAAGATTGAAAGTTTTAAAGGATTATTATTACTGTAACTTCTGGTTTTTAATTTTTATTAATTTATAACATTTCAATCAAAAATAAATTATGACATTGTTATTTTTAATTTTCTTTACAATAAATTAACTGGAATATTAATTAATCATTGCAGTCATTATTTTTGTTACTTACTTGGTTTTTTAGAATTATTTTATAATAGAAATAAAATACCTGTTGCTTGCAAATTTTAAAGTTTTGAAAGGCTTCTGATGATTATTAA